>JASVEL010004821.1:0-109390 GCA_032618575.1 Nicotiana noctiflora
TCATTGTTTAACAGTGGCTGGTTGTGCAAAGGGCTATGTCTGCAAATGCAGACTAGCCCAGGCTCTATATTGAGCCCTGAACAGCAAAGTGGCCAAACCTGTAAAGGTTTTGGGCCTAACTGTTCAGTATATGGCTTTAATAGCCCAAGCTAAGTCTCAACTTGAGACTGGCTAATTTTTAAATAGGTTAAGCATAACAATAAAACAGGCTATGCCTGCAATTAGCTTTAATTAGGAATAATTGGGTCTTAAGTGACTGGAATTAGCTTAAAATTGGCTAAATTTGAAATAGTTCTTAAAAAATAAATGGCCAGCCCTTAAATACTAATGCCAGGGCTGGCTATTAGTTAAATAGGTTCAAAATTAGATAGAATCTGCCCTAGGCATAGCTGGTAAATCAGCAGTGCTCTTAGGGGGCATAATTGAGTATTGAAAAGGTAAAATAGTAACTAGTAAGAACTTAGGAGGGTAATAGGGACATTTATGCTCCTGATTTCTGCAATTTTGCAGAGATTTAGGGGTATAATGGTCTCCTAAAAATGGGAAATCTGTAAAAATCTCAAACCCCTAAGGTTATACTAGTAAAAGGCCCTAAAAGGAATCTTTTGGAACCTTCCAGCACATGCTGGAAGGGTTTTAGTAACTGAAAATGGGACTAAAGTGTAGAACAGGTAATTTTAGGAGGGGGAAGTGGGATTAATCCCATTACTTCCTCCCCAAGTATTCAGCCCTAAAAGGTTAGCTATAAATATCTCAAAAAGGGGCTGAAAAAAGGGAATTCCAGAGTATAATAATCTGAGCTAGTATTTGAGGTTCGAATTCTGAGAGTAATCGAAAAAATACATTAAAACTGAAATTCATTGAATACAAAAGCTTGAGAGAGAGAATTAGCAATACAATAGGTAGAATTTGCTGGGTTTCCCATCGGTTTTCATTGGGTTATCTACCTGGGTCTTCTCTGTTTGCTGTGGACTTTGCTACTGCTGTGTGCTGTGCTTTCCTTCTCTTCACTGTTGCATTACTTCGAGTCTACTGCTGATTGTTTACTCCTTCTCCCCTAGAACTCATCGATTCCTCTGTTTCATCCAGGTACATTTCTTTAAACGATGCTGTATTGGCGCCTTTGATGAAATACATGAAGATTCAAGTTAACTTTATTGTTGTTTTCTTAGTTATAGTTTAATACTGTAGTTTGTTTTGTTGTAGTAGATAGTAGCAAAGACAGAAACAGAAACAATGTAACAGTTAGTAGTATAGTGGTAGTGTAGCGTAGCTAGCTTAACACTTAGTTTAATTAGGAAAACTTAAAACATAAGTTAATTCATAATACTTGCAAAACTGATAAGCTCTAAGTTCATAAACACCTGACCGTATAGTTAGTTACATTATCACTGATTTGCATTTAAGTAATAATAAGTGTTAAAAGGAAAAGTGTTAGGTCAAGCAGTGATTCGTTCATGTTTTGGGCTAATAATCTGATAATAAAATGAGTCATAAGGGAATCAGTAGTATAATTATGCACAAGTCTTAGAGTCATTCACCTGTAGATATTTAAAGTCGAACCATGGAACAATCAGACGGTATAATCGTTGTTAGTCTAAATTCGAAGATCAGGAACAAAAATCTGTAGTAGGCTATGGAAAGAGGTAACTGGGTATTGAACCATGTTTATAATGTTAAAATGTTTAGTTAAAAATGTAATAACGAACATAGCTGATTAATTAATCCAGATTCACAGTTAATTAGATTAGTAATTCTTCAAAGTTTTCCCTGTAAATAACCTTCTCAGATTCAGTATTGATTTCAAACATTAGTACAATAAGAAGCAGCCTATTAGTTCTGATATATGAAAATCAGTAACTGATTTGTAATTGATATGATATGAATTGATGTATTGATCCTTTACTGAATAAATAAATTGCTTTTTTGTTTCAAATGAGTGTCTCTGTTCTTTTTTCAATCACTGTAATTGTTAATTAGATTAAGCTTAGTGTATATTATAAGCCCGAATCGTTATATCAATTTGACAAAGCCAGCAAGAAGAAGTCGAAAGGCCTGGGTTTCGAGTATCCAAATGGTTCAGAATTGCATAAATGGAAAGAAGACCAGGCCCAATAAGTAAATAAGAATTCGACGGGCCTGGATTATTATAGTAAGAGCACACGATTAAGGAAAAAACAAATATAGAAAACATAGTTAAATATTAGTAACCTTTAGTGAAAATTGGGACGAGCCTCGTCCGAATAACACCAGGGCCCCCATTTAGTAATGATATAAACACAATTAGATCCGGGAAAGCTAATAGCCAATTCCATAGCTTCTCCCAAAATATTTAAAAGCCGATAGACATTATTTTAGGGCATGATTTTAATATACCTTCCTATGAACGAGTGTGCACTTGGTGCGACTCAAATCCAAATCTCGGCAAAGCCGAAATATTCCAAAAGTCATAGGCGTACTGGTTGCGGTATGACTCGAGGCGTGTTTCCGCGATGTCGCCAATTCCTAAAAAATAATATTCAACGCAAAAGCACATTATGTTGTTAAAATCTATAACTGAGTCAAATAAAAGTCAAAAACGACGGTGGAGCGACCGTGCTAAAACCACGGAATCCGGGAGTGCCTAACACCTTCTCCCGGGTTAACAGAGTTCCTTATCCGGACCTCTGCTTCGCAGACATTTTAAAGAGTCAAAATTCCTCGGATTCGGGATTAACCGGTGACTTGGGACACCATTGTCATTCCCAAGTGGCGACTCTGATTAATCTCTAATAAATCCCGAACCGGTTGTCCTTAAATTGGAAAAACTCCTTCCCTTACGTTATTTTATCCATCTTGGGTAATTGAGCGTCGGGGTATACCCTACAAGCGTATTTATACACCTTACGCATGTTTCGGGGTAGTAAAAAGGGAGGTGTGACAGCTCTGGCGACTCTGCTGGGGAACCAACACTGAATTTCGATTTCAGGGTTTAAGAACTCGAGCTCCTTAGAACTGCCGTTCGCGTTTCTTGTTTGACTTCATTATGTGATTTGAATAACATGCTATGTGCTTTATCGCTTTTGATATTATGTGGACTGTATATAAAATTGTGCCGAAAACCCTTCTCTCTTCTCCCCCGGGGATGTGCTTACTGGTTGAGACTCCCCTTTCTGTTAAAAGTCACCTTAAATTAAGAAAATAGAGGCCGGATAAGTTACAAAGCCGATTGACTCCGCGGGTCACCGGTACGTAGCCCCCTCCTCGATTCGAGTTGTCCGCTCGGGTACACGGTCTAGCAATCTATGAAACCGTAAGATTTTGAACATAGGTCTAGGACGATTATTTGCATCATGTATGACTTAGGGGACTCAACACAGGGGTTGGGTCCGTCTAGGACAGGTGAGCCGGTATTGAAAAGACCGAGCATGCTATGTGTTGCATTTTATTGTCCTTGATCGTTATGCGGACCGGCAAAAATCCCGAGATTGGAAAAATTGTTGAAAAAGGAAAAGAGAGAGAGCGAGGAAAATAATGATTTGTAGAAAATGGGCACATGGAAAATTTGAAAATTTGAAAAAATAGGTGGAACATTTTTTGAAAATAATTGGTCAAATAATCTGACCGAACTACGCAGGTTTGATTCTCGCCATTAGGTGGGATACGTAGGCAACCCTTAAACGGGTCCAACCACACTTTTAGAAAAAAAAGACCAAAAAGATTTTCTTCAAATAATCGAGGTGATTGCTATTTTTTGGAAATGGCCGAATGTTCCAAAAGGACGACGGAAGGCTGTTTTTGCAAAAATGGCCACTTCAAAAATTATTTTCCTTTTCTTTCATTCAAAAATTGAAAATTTGCATTGAAAAAGATTTTTCCTTTTCTAAATAAAATCACTTTAATAAATGTGCAGGACGAGCACGATGATGAATGAACAATTTTCCCTAAATAAAATCCCTTTGGAGCTGAGGTTATGGTGGCAGGACATGGGATCCGATGGTCAAGACTGGGTCAAAAAGTACTTGAAGGGCCTTACGGGGTTACTCGAGATAGTTCCTCGAGGTGATGTAATTAGAGCGTTGGTCTCGTTTTGGGATTCGGCACACAACGTATTTCATTTCCCAGATTTTGAGCTTACCCCTACTTTAGAGGAGATTGCCTTCTACATCGGGAAAACTGAGGTTCCGCTGAAAGGAAAATACCCGGTATCTCCGAGGATGGTGACAGTACATCGTTTCCTCGACTCTTTGAAAATTGCCCGGAATGTTCATAATGAAGATCTTGCCGATGGATTTTGTTCTTTAAGCTTCATCTACAACAGGTTTGGACACGTTGGGGGTTTCAACGACCCAACCAACAAATTATGCTGTAAGTCCAACCGGGCGAAATGGGAAGAACACCGGAGGTTCGCATTTTTGGTGGCATTTCTTGGAGTTGTTGTATTCCCGAGGAAAGATGGCCATATCAATATAAAAGTCGCCGGGGTAGCTACCACACTGATAGTACAAGAAAACTGTACTTTGGCCCCGATGATTGTCGCAGATATCTATCGTGCTCTGACTGCGTGCAAAGCGGGGGCTACTTTCTTCGAAGGGTGTAACTTGATCTTGCAAATCTGGCTAATTGAGCATTTGTGCCACCACCCTTCCTTCTCGAGCTATGGTTCGGCCGATCGGACATGTTTGGAAGAGTTCAATGCGAGGACAAAAGAAGAAAAGTTGCCCGAGGGAGTCCAAGGTTGGATTGTGTATCTTCGATCACTAACTGACGGTCAAATTGATTGGACGTATGATTGGTTACCTCTTGACGAGGTGATATACATGCCAACGGAGGGATCGCCGTTTTTGATCATGGGTTTGAAGAGTATACAACCCTATGCCCCATACAGGGCCCTGCGACAGTTGGGTCGGTGTCAAATTATTCCAAGAGATGGGGACCTCAGTGTGCAAGCTGTGAAGATTGGTCCGGACGGGCAATTCCGGAAGCAAAAATCCGGCAAATCTGGAATGAGTGCCAAAATTTGAAGATTGATACTTGTGTGCCGAATAGAGCAAAGGGGGAGATATCACCTGGGTACTCCACCTGGTACCGACGAGGGGTTGAACACGAACGTCTTTCAAAGAGACCTCACTTGCAAGACCTGATAGAGCAATCCGAGGAAAATCTGAAATGGGCGGCCAAGGAAAAGGAATATAAGGCAAAAATCGGTCTGTTGGAAGATAAACTGAGAAATCTTCATTTCGAAAGCGGCTTACAAGCTGCATCCGATGAAGGGGAGAAGAAGCAGTTGAAGAAAGAGAATGAGATGTTGAAAGCTCAAATGGCTCAAATGAAAATTGCATCCGAGACCCCAGTTCGCTCGGCCCGGGATGAAAAGTTAATTGAGATTCTCCGGCGAAAGGTGAATGACTATAGCTTCGATTTGGATAAAACGGAGAAAGAGTTAGTCATGGCTCGGAAGCAAATGGATAAAGATGTTGAAAAGAGAGCCAAATTGGTTCAACAACTGCAAGACAAGCATGATGCTGAAGTAGTCCAACTTAGAAAGAAAATAATCTCAGCCACGGCCAAGAGCAACAAGATTATCAAAGATCTTGAGGAAGAAAGAGAATATTGCTACACGACCATGGCTAGATTAAAATTGGAGCTACAACGGGTGCAAAAGGACAACCAACATGTCTTGGACGCTCGCAATCAACAAATAAGTCGGCTATTGCAAGAAAAAGGGGTCATCGGAGAAAAGATTGTTCGCATCGCCCAATACATCACCCGAAAGACTCAGCTTTGTGAAGATATGTCTCGGAGGACTTTTGTATCTGCAGTGAAGTTTTTTGTACAACAAGTCATGGCCGACCTGGAGAGGCTTCAAAGGGGTTTAGCATATAGGCCCGCGGCAAGGCCGAACGATGCCTCGCGGGCACTAGGTGCATTAATGTACTCTTAGGTCATGCATCATCTTTTATTTTTCCTTTTCTTAAACATCACTTTGTAATCAAGGTTTTGAATTATCAATGAGAAAACAAAGTGTTGTTACCAATTCTTTTACTTTATGGCATTTCTTTTGTATCCGCTAGGCAAATAAATAGGAGCGTAATTATGAAAACGACAAGAAAAAGAAAAAGAAAAAGCAAGAAAAAGAAAAAAAAAAAAAAAAAGAGAGAGAAAAGAGAAAAAGCAAAAAAAAAAAAGAAAAAAAAAGAAAAGAAAGAAAGAAAACAAAAGAGCGGAAAAAGAAAAATGATGATTGAAGTGAGCAGTGGCCGGGATGATGCATAACGACTCGAGCAAATGTGTTTGTTTTTAAGTCGTTACATCTTATTCATGCGCTAACAACTAACAAGTGTTGATGTTTGTGAGTCCAGATTTTCTAGGCAACTGGCATACTGGCTACCCACTCATACAACACCAGATCCAAAAAGATGACAAAGGCTGTATCCCAGGAGATCGAGGCAACCATTGTAGACCCCGCTCACGAAGAAGAGATCGTGGATGTGGCAGGGATGAAAGAAGAAAAGTACAAGCTAAGACAGCAGATGGCTGAAATGTACCAGGCTTGGTCGAGAGGTCAACCACTACCAGCCTATCCTGCTAACCCTGCATATGTCCCTCCGGCCAATCCTAACCCTGAGCCGCCAACACTGAACTCATCCTCCACCTACCCCGATTACCCTCATTACTATGCTTCCACCTCCCAAATGCCACCACCTCCAGCCAAGCAAACACCACCTCAGGTTCCACAAGTTGCTCCTGTATATGTGGCACCTCCGCCCGCTGTTATCCACAAATCCTCTAGCGAACCAATGTTTCATATCCAGGATTCTCACTACTACCCCCCGGAGCCTACTTTCAGACAACACGAGTCTCACGCTCCCATGATAGAAGCTAGTGCCGGGCAGGAGGAGATGGCTCGAAAGGTGAAGAGTCTTGAGAACGCTTTCCGCAATATGCAAGGGTTGGGAGGGCAAGTAAGTGTAGCCTACAAAGACCTGTGTTTGTTCCCCGAGGTGCAACTTCCTGCGGGTTTCAAGTTGCCAAAGTTCGACATGTACGACGGACACGGGGATCCGGTAGCTCATCTGAGAGGATACTGTAGCAAGATGAGAGGCGCGGGAGGAAGAGATGAATTATTGATGGCGTACTTTAGCCAAAGTTTGAGTGGATCAGCGCTGGAATGGTATACTCGACAGGACCATACGAGATGGTTCGTTTGGGATGATTTAGCACAAGCTTTCGCTAGTCATTTTCAGTACAATCTGGAGATCATACCCGACAGGTTATCCCTTACCAAGCTGGAGAAAAAGCCAGGAGAGAGCTTTAGAGAATACGGTTTTAGATGGAGGGAACATGCCGCTAGAGTGGATCCACCGATGAAAGAGGGAGAGATGGTGGACTGTTTCCTGCAAGCTTTGGAGCCAACGTACTACGGCCATCTAGTGTCTGCAATCGGGAAAAGTTTCAACGAAGTTGTGAAAATGGGAAGTTTTGTAGAAGAGGGTTTGAAGACAAACAAGATTATGAGTTTTTCGGCTATCAAAGCCACTAATCAAGCTATACAGAGTGGAAGTGGAGGAGTGATGGGAAAGAAGAAGAAAGAAGAAGTGGCAACCATTGAAAGCAGGCCCTGGAGTCGCAACCCACATTATAACCCACCCAGACCTTACCGCCAACACCCACCAAACCCGTCAACCCCATATAATCCACCACCACCATCCTACCCGCCAAATCCCTACAATGCACCAAGCCCATATAACCCACCACCACCACCATACCCACCGACTGTACCACATTACCATCACCCTCAAACCCAAGCTTATCCACCGCCACCACCCCACGTGTGGAGAGCTCAAGCTCCACACAATGTGTACCATACCCAAAACACATACCCAACCCCTAAACCTTACCGAAACCTGAATAGACCCAGGCCGGACGCGGATTGGAGAAACAAAGCAAGAAGAACATTCACTCCTCTCGGAGAGTCATATACCGGTCTTTTCCACAGGTTGAAAGAATTGGGGATGGTGAGACCAATCGCACCAAAAAATCCGAACCCACCCCCGAAAAATCTTGATTCTTCTGTCAAATGTGAATATTGTTCAGGAACGTTGGGCCACGATACTGAGAAATGCTGGCAATTAAAGAATGCCATTCAAGATCTTATCGATGAAAGGAAAATTGAAGTGCAAGCACCCGAGGCCCCAAACATTACCCAGAATCCATTGCCGAATCATCACGAAACAAATATGATAGAACTGGTGCAGGGTGATGGCAATCAAAAACCATCTCAGGCCGTCATGATGATAAAGTCGAGTGACAAGTTAGAGAAAGAAATTGTGAAAGAGGAAGTAATTGTGGAGAAACCAAAGCCAGTGGTAATGGGAGGCTTAAAAGTGGTAGTTCCAGGGGCAAAGACGATCGTAACTGTGAAAGGAGCAAGTGCAGAGCCAGTAATCATAAAACCGGTAGTGCAAATGCCGGTGGTGAATACAAAGACTGTGCCTTGGAACTATAATAAGGTAACAGTAGTTTACAAGGGAAAAGAGATTTCTGGTGAAATTAACAAAACGCATGGACTCACACGATCTGGAAGGTGTTTTGCTCCAGAGGAACTGAGAAAGATGAAGACGGTGAGAGAAAGTCAATTGAAGAAGCCGGTGACGGAGGAGGAAGCAGAAGAATTTCTTAAGAAAATGAAGTCGCAAGAGTACTCAGTGGTTGAGCAGTTAAGAAAGACCCCGGCCCAGATTTCTTTGTTATCTTTGTTGATACATTCGGAGGAGCACCGGAAGGCTCTTATGAAGATTTTAAATGAGGCTCATGTTCCGGAGAAGATTTCAGTGTGTCATTTGGAGAAGATTACCAGCAAAATTTTCGAGTCCAATAGGATTACCTTCTCTGATAGGGAGCTGCCGGTGGAAGGAACTGAACACAACAAAGCATTATACCTCACGGTAAAGAGTGAAGAGTCAATTGTGACCAGGGTATTAATTGACAATGGATCGAGCGCGAACATCTGCCCGCTGTCAACTTTAGGGAAGCTGAACATTAGCCCGGATAGAATCCGGAGAAACAGTATCAATGTGAGAGGGTTTTGACGGCGGAGGTAAGAACACGTTGGGGGATATTATTTTGGAAGTGACCATCGGTCCCGTTGATTTTACGATGGAGTTCATGGTGCTTGATATTGCCGTATCATATAACTTGCTGTTAGGCCGACCTTGGATTCATGCGGCCAAAGCGGTACCATCTTCTCTGCACCAGATGGTCAAGTTTGAATGGGAGCAGCAAGAGATTGTTGTACACGGAGAGGAAAATGCTTGTAATGTGGTAGCACCTTTTAACGGTACTGATGGGGATCGGGGTCCTTGGGTCTACCAAGTGACGGATGCTGTAGAAGTGAACAAAGTTGTTGAAGGAGAAAAGTTGCCAACCCCGATGGTGGCACCAACTGCTATAATGGTGGCCAGAGAAATGCTGAAAAACGGATTTACACCGGGGAGGGGATTAGGCAAAGCACTGCAGGGAGTCACTCAACCAGTTCAGCTTCCGGAGAATAAAGGTACATTCGGCTTAGGGTTCAAACCCACCTTTGCCGATATCCAAAGAGCCTCTAAAGCCAAGAAAAACTGGACCTTGCCCAAACCCATACCCAAATTATCCGACATCTTTATCAGGCCTGGTACAAAATATCAACCATCTGCTGCAACAAAGTGCATTGAGACCCAACTTGATGAAGAAATGCTTGGTTTTGAGAAAATGTTTTGGGAAGTGAATACGATTGAAGCAGGGGAAGGCACGAGCAACATGGACGTGCAATTTGTGGGGCCCGGAGTCACATTGAACAATTGGGAAGCTACTCCTTTCCTTATCCGGAAGGAGTCTTGGTAGTTAGCTCAAAATTTCATCATTGTTCCCCGAAAGTTGTTATTTTATAATTTCCCCATTCCCCCTCATGAAAAAAAATCATCACCATGTATCCCGAACATTGTTCGTTTCTTTTATTAATGAAATGCAGTTTTTCCTTTTTCTTCACTTTTGCCTTATTTTTCTTTATTTTTCCTTTTGTACAGTTTTGCATGTGTTGATTCCAATGCCATGTCATGCGTGAAGGATTATAGACCCAGTTCTGACAATCACGTTACTATACAGGAAATCGAGGAAGAGAGTGAAATAGAATGTGAGGATGAGGAAGCCCTGGAGGAAATAAGTAAGGACATGAAACAATACGAGGAAAAACCCAAACCGAATCTGAGTGATACGGAATCGGTAAATTTGGGGAGCGAGGATGATGTCCGAAAAACAAAGATTAGTGTGCATTTGGAGGCACCCCTCGGGGATGAATTGATAAGGTTGTTACATGAATTTAAGGACATCTTTGCCTGGTCCTATGATGACATGCCCGGGCTTAGCACAGATTTATTGGTACACAAGTTGCCTATCTACTCTGAATGCCGGCCGGTAAAACAAAAGGTGAGGAAATTCAAAACGGACATTAGCGTGAAGATAAAAGAAGAAGTGAATAAGCAGTTTGAGGCAAAGGTCATAAGAGTTACCAAATACCCCACCTGGTTGGCAAATGTTGTGCCGGTCCCGAAGAAAGATGGCAAAACCAGAGTGTGTGTAGACTATAGAGACCTCATCAAAGCCAGTCCGAAAGATGACTTCCCATTGCCAAACATCCACATATTGATCGACAATTGCGCCAAGCATGAAATCGGTTCGTTTGTGGACTGTTATGCTGGATATCACCAGATCCTGATGGACGAAGAAGATGCTGAGAAAACTGCCTTCATTACACCTTGGGGCACGTACTGTTACAGAGTAATGCCGTTTGGATTGAAAAATGCCGGGGCAACTTACATGAGGGCAATGACCACAATGTTTCATGATATGATGCATCGGGAAATTGAAGTATATGTGGACGATGTCATCATAAAGTCCAGAAAACAACCTGATCATGTGAAAGATTTGAGGAAGTTTTTCCAAAGACTCCGGAGGTACAATCTAAAACTCAATCCGGCGAAATGCGCCTTTGGAGTACCTTCAGGGAAACTACTGGGGTTTATTGTGAGTCGGCGAGGTATTGAACTGGATCCGTCAAAGATCAAGGCTATTCAAAGTCTACCTCCGCCGAAGAACAAGAAGGAGGTCATGAGTTTGCTAGGAAGGTTGAATTACATTAGTCGGTTCATTGCTCAATTGACGTCAACATGCGAGCCGATCTTCAAGTTGTTGAAGAAAGATGCGGCAGTGAAATGGACCGACGAATGTCAGGAAGCTTTCGACAAGATCAAGGAATATCTGGCCAATCCTCCGGTGTTAGTTCCTCCAGAACCAGGGCGACCTTTGATTCTGTATCTGACCGTGCTGGATAACTCTTTCGGTTGTGTACTGGGTCAACACGATGAGACGGGCAAGAGAGAACAAGCCATCTACTACCTCAGCAAAAAGTTTACATCCTACGAGGTGAAGTATACCCAATTGGAAAGAACTTGTTGTGCATTGATTTGGGTGGCTCAGAAGCTAAAGCATTATTTGTCAGCATACACTACGTACTTGATATCACGGCTGGACCCTCTCAAGTATATATTTCAGAAACCCATGCCTACGGGAAGATTGGCCAAATGGAATTCTGCTCACAGAATTTGACATTATTTATGTGACCCGTACGGCGATGAAGGCACAGGCTATTGCAGATCATTTAGTGGAGAATCCGGTGGATGATGAGTATGAACCATTGAAGACGTACTTTCCGGATGAAGAGGCAATGATTGTCGAGGAAATAGAGCAAGAGGAGAAACCGGGATGGAAAATGTACTTTGATGGAGCCGTCAACAGCAGGGGCGTTGGTATCGGAGCGGTACTCATTTCAGGTACGGGTCAACACTATCCCGTCACAGCTCAGCTCCGATTTTTCTGTACCAACAACATGGCTGAATATGAGGCGTGCATCTTGGGGTTAAGGATGGCGATTGACATGGGTATTCAAGAGATTTTGGTCATGGGTGACTCGGATCTCTTGGTACACCAAATCCAAGGGGAATGGGAGACACGAGATTTGAAATTGATACCATATCGGTATTGTGTGCACGAGTTGTCCCAAAGATTCCAGTCTATAGAGTTCAAGCATATCCCGAGAATGCACAATGAGATTGCAGATGCTTTGGCCACATTGTCCTCTATGTTGCATCATCCGGACAAGACATACATAGATCCACTCCAGATCCAAGTCCGAGATCAGAATGCTTATTGCTTCGTTGTGGAAAAAGAGTCGGATGGAGAGCCGTGGTATCATGATATTAGAGAATATTTGAAAGCTGGTAAATACTCGGAGCAAGCCACAGGAGACCAAAAAAGAGCCATCAGGCGTCTAGCCAATGGATTTTTCTTCAGTGGAGGAGTGGTATACAAAAGAACACCAGATCTGGGTTTATTGAGATGTGTGGACGCACAACAAGCAGATGAAATTATGATTGAAATACATGCTGGAATATGCGGACCCCACATGAGCGGATATGTGTTAGCAAAGAAGATTCTAAGAGCAGGGTACTACTGGCTCACGATGGAGCGTGATTGTATCAGGTATGTAAAGAAATGCCATCGATGCCAGGTACATGGAGATCTGATCCACTCCCCGCCTTATGAGTTGCACACAATGTCAGCACCTTGGCCCTTTGTTGCTTGGGGCATGGATGTCATCGGCCCAATAGATCCGGCCGCTTCTAATGGGCACAGGTTTATCCTGGTTGCAATTGATTATTTCACCAAGTGGGTCGAAGCTAAGACATTCAAGGCGGTGACGAAGAAAGCGGTGGTGGATTTTGTGCACGAGAATATCATATGCCGATTTGGAATCCCCAAAGTGATTATTACAGACAATGGAGCCAATTTAAACAGTCATCTCATGGCAGAAGTTTGTGAAAGGTTTAAGATCACGCACCGTAATTCCACACCATACAGGCCAAAGGCGAACGGTGCAGTAGAAGCGGCAAATAAGAACATCAAGAAGATTCTTCGGAAAATGGTGGAGGGATCCAGGCAGTGGCATGAAAAGTTACCCTTTGCTCTCATGGGTTACCGCACGACGGTACGTACTTCTATCGGAACCACACCTTATACCCTGGTGTATGGAACGAAGGCTGTTATACCCGCAGAAATAGAAATACCGTCATTGCGAATTATAGCCGAATCTGAAATAGATGACGATGAATGGGTAAAAGCCCGGTTAGAACAGTTGAATTTGATTGATGAGAAGAGATTGGCCGCAGTCTGCCATGGACAGTTGTATCAGCGGAGAATGGCCAGAGCATATAATAAGAAGGTACGACCTCGAACGTTTGAAGTCGGACAACTGGTATTGAGGCGTATCTTACCACATTGGGCAGAGGCAAAAGGCAAGTTTGCACCGAATTGGCAGGGACCGTTCGTGGTATCACGGGTGTTGTCTAATGGAGCATTATACTTAACAGATGTTGAAGGAAAGTGCGTAGAGACTGCTATCAATTCGGATGCAGTCAAAAGATACTATGTATGATTCCTTTTCAATTGTATGTTTTGTATTTTGTTGTGATTTTGGAATTGAAATGACGAAGGCATTTATTCTCTATCCAAACACTTTATCCATTGTTAACCCCTTTGAGCCTTAATGAATGAATTCTTTCATATCCCTCTCTCGGAATCACTCTAATGCAATAAGTTCACAATTGCCAGAATGAAAATGAAATGATGGAAAATGAAAAAAAAATGATGAAAAAAAAATGAAATGAAAAAAAAATGAATGAAAAAAAAAAAAAAAAAGACAAAAATCGGGAAAAAGTCAAAAAGAAATCCATCTAACTTATGAAGTTGGGTGAACTACGCCTGACTTGATCCCGAAAGGGTACGTAGGCAGCCTCTCTGAGGTTCAGTCACAATAAAGAAAAATCCAAAAAATTCCCCACATATTGAAACTGGGGCAGAAGTTATGTTTTAATAATTCCGAGAGTTGTAAATATGTTTAACCCTCGTTGAAATTTTGAGCCTTTATATCTTTCTTTCTTAACCCATCCAAAGCCACGTTACAGTCCAAAGAAAGACCTTCTGATCAATTCTGAAATGATAACGAATACAACAAAGGAGGAGCTAAGTATCGGATAATACCCGTGGTACAGAAAACAAAATACAAAAGGAAAAAATGAAAAAAGAAAATATAAAAAATGAGAGAGTCTCATCGGTGAAAACCTTAGCCGGCACTGTGAGACGATTGTGAGGTTGAGAGAAATAAAATGAGAGAGTCTCATTTGTGAAAACCTTAATCGGCACTGTGAGACGATTGTGAGGTTGAGAGAATAAATGAGAGAGTCTTATTGGTGAAAACCTTTCGAGGCACCGTAAGACGATCATGGGGACTATCAGAAAAGAAAAAAAAGCAACAAAAGAGAGTATTGGTTTGGGTCAAAGGCAATTCAGAGTCAGAATAATGATTGGAACGAACCGGGTCAGAGTTTAAATACATGGCATGGTCAGCGGAATCAGCCAGCAAATACCCAGATAAGTTCCGTCATCTCTCCAAAATACCCTTACCTTTCTTTCATTTTTCTGCATTTCATTGTTCACCCTTTAGAGAGCTAACTACCAGCTCCTGATGACGGAAGTTGAAATAACACTGGATCAGAAAGAATGGAAGATTGGGGAAAGAAATAAAGAAGCTTGGCAAACAGGGCCAAAAGAAAAAGAAAACAACACAAAAATGAAAAAAAAAAAAAAGAGTCTGCAAGGGACAAGAAGTCGAAGGCCATGCAATATGAAAAAGCAAAAACAAAGGAAGCAATAAGAAATGGGGACGGCAGATGCCAGTTGCCAGCAGTTTATATCTAATAAATTTTGTTTCATGCAGGAACAAATTGTCACTAATCACTTTAAAGTGAATGTGACCAATGTGGAAAATTTAAAATACCAAAAAGAGAAAGTTTGCCGAATAAGTGGAGAAATCCACAAGCAAAAGACCAGTTGGTAAAAAGAAAATACCAAAAGAGGAGGTAACATCTTTTAAAATTCACTCCCCGGTCCTCAGGCTGAGGGAATATTTTCTGCATCGCATTGCACGTTTAAATTTCTGTTAGGCGCCCACCTTCAAATTCGGGAATACTTTTCTGCATTCGCATTGTACGTTTAAATTTCCGTTAGGCGCCCACCTTCAAATTCGGGAATACTTTTCTGCATTCGCATTGCACGTTTCAATTATGTTAGGCGCCCACCTTCAAATTCGGGAATATTTTCTGCATTCGCATTGCACGTTTAAATTTATGTTAGGCGCCCACCTTCAAATTCGGGAATATTTTCTGCATTCGCATTGCACGTTTAAATTTCTGTTAGTCGCCCACCTTCAAATTCGGGAATATTTTCTGCATTTGCATTGCACGTTTCAATTCTGTTAGGCGCCCACCTTCAAATTCGGAATATTTTCTGCATTCGCATTGCACGTTTATATTTTTTTAGGCGCCCACCTTCAAATTCGGGAATATTTTCGCATTCGCATTGCACGTTTAATTTCTGTTAGGCGCCCACCTTCAAATTCGGGAATATTTTTCTGCATTCGCATTGCACGTTTAAATTTCTGTTAGGCGCCCACCTTCAAATTCGGGAATATTTTCTGCATTCGCATTGCACGTTTAAATTCTGTTAGGCGCCCACCTTCAAATTCGGGAATACTTTTCTGCATTCGCATTGCACGTTTAAATTTCCGTTAGGCGCCCACCTTCAAATTCGGGAATACTTTTCTGCATTCGCATTGCACGTTTCAATTCTGTTAGGCGCCCACCTTCAAATTCGGGAATATTTTCTGCATTCGCATTGCACGTTTAAATTTCTGTTAGGCGCCCACCTTCAAATTCGGGAATATTTTCTG
This sequence comes from Nicotiana noctiflora, assembly GCA_032618575.1. NCBI lineage: Eukaryota > Viridiplantae > Streptophyta > Magnoliopsida > Solanales > Solanaceae > Nicotiana > Nicotiana noctiflora. The sequence goes on from JASVEL010004821.1 coordinate 15,863, forward strand.
CATTCGCATTGCACGTTTAAATTTATGTTAGGCGCCCACCTTCAAATTCGGGAATATTTTCTGCATCGCATTGCACGTTTAAATTTCTGTTAGGCGCCCACCTTCAAATTCGGGAATATTTTCTGCATTCGCATTGCACGTTTAAATTTATGTTGGCGCCCACCTTCAAATTCGGGAATATTTTCTGCATTTGCATTGCACGTTTAAATTTATGTTAGGCGCCCACCTTCAAATTCGGGAATATTTTTTTGCATTCGCATTGCACGTTTAAATTTCTGTTAGGCGCCCACCTTCAAATTCGGGAATATTTTCCGCATTCGCATTGCACGTTTAAATTTCTGTTAGGCGCCCACCTTCAAATTCGGGAATATTTTCTGCATTTCGCATTGCACGTTTAAATTTCCGTTAGGCGCCCACCTTCAAATTCGGGAATATTTTCTGCATTCGCATTGCACGTTTAAATTCTGTTAGGCGCCCGCCTTCAAATTCGGGAATATTTTCTGCATTCGCATTGCACGTTTAAATTTCTGTTAGGCGCCCACCTTCAAATTCGGGAATATTTTCTGCATTCGCATTGCACGTTTAAATTTATGTTAGGCGCCCACCTTCAAATACGGGAATATTTTCTGCATTCGCATTGCACGTTTAAATTTCTGTTAGGCGCCCACCTTCAAATTCGGGAATATTTTCTGCATTTGCATTGCACGTTTAAATTTATGTTAGGCGCCCACCTTCAAATTCGGGAATATTTTCTGCATTCGCATTGCACGTTTAAATTTCTGTTAGGCGCCCACCTTCAAATACGGGAATATTTTCTGCATTCGCATTGCACGTTTAAATTTCTGTTAGGCGCCCACCTTCAAATTCGGGAATATTTTCTGCATTCGCATTGCACGTTTAAATTTCTGTTAGGCGCCCACCTTCAAATTCGGGAATATTTTCTGCATTCGCATTGCACGTTTAAATTTCTGTTAGGCGCCCACCTTCAAATTCGGGAATATTTTCTGCATTCGCATTGCACGTTTAAATTTCTGTTAGGCGCCCACCTTCAAATTCGGGAATATTTTCTGCATTCACATCGTGGTTTATACAGTTAAAAGCCCACACTGGGGCAGAAAAGAAAAAAAAGAGAGGTAGTTTGTTGTTTTGTTTTGAGCAGGTTCAGCTCAGGGTCAAGAAAAAACAAGAAAATCAACAAAAAGAGAGTCAACAAGAGAAAACAAGAAAATCAACAAAAAGAGAGTCAACAAGAAAAACAAGAAAATCAACAAAAAGGAAGATTCTGCATCACCGGAAAGGGAAGAAGAGCAAAAGCTAGATTAGCAAAAAAAGAGAGTAGGATCATAGCTTAGAATAGCTTCTTCATTTTACATTTTCCCCCGGTGTAATAAGGAGTAAGTCGACAAGTCTCAACAGTGTCAATGCAACAGTGAGTCTGGTAGTTTTAAACTGCCAGACCTTCCCGAACTACACTGACCTGATTCTGTTTAGCCCAGGATATGTAGGCAACCTCTAAAGCAGGGTGCGGTCAAAAGGTCTTCAAAAATGCTTCCACGGAATATGCCGATGTGCAAAAATCTCTCATTACTGCTCACTTATCTTTGCACTGGAACTCTTCGTGTTCCCACCTATCATGCTTGTGAGCACATGATTTTTGCACTAGGCAAATAATTCCAAAATTAAAATAAATATATTTTTTTGAGTGCAATTACTTGCTTTGTTTGAAATTGGTTATATTTTTTGTGTGTTTGAATAAGTAAAAATTAGAAAAAATTAAAAAATAGTAGTAATTAGTTTGTTAGTTAGTTAATTAGAAAATTAGCAAAATAGCTTAAATAGGAGAAAATAAAGGAAAAAATAGCAGAAAAATTGCAAAAAATATTAGAAAATTAGAGTAATTAGTAGATTAGGATTTATAATTTTTCATAAAAAAGAAAAGAAAAAAAATATAAAAGAAAAGTGCATAAAATCAATAAAATCAAAAAAAAATACAAAAAGAACATAGCTTGTGTATAATATGATGGGCCAATTGGACTGAATTGTTTGGCCCAGCATATTGGCCCAAAGAGACGGCCCGCCTGGTTTATAGTCATCTTGATCTCGGCCGTCCATTTTGATATATCCAACGGCCGAGAATATTGGGTGAATTATTGGTATAATTGAATAATTGGGAGTCAATCTGAGCCGTTGGTTCGATGATCCAACGGGCGAAACATTTTGGTCTCATTAAACAACGATGCTACGCCGTTTTAGTAACGCTCGTCAGGGCCGTTGATCTTGATCAAACGAGTGGCTGGGATTATCTCGGATCCTTGGCCTTTATAAGGGCTTTGTCTGAAGACGGCCGCCTCAGTCTTTCTTTTGCCTAACCCTAGAGACGCCGCCCTTCTCTTCATCTTCTTCTTCATGTCTTCAATCCCAGAGAACCCATGGCGGCCACCACCCTCCACGGTGGTCGCCGGCCCTTCCAATCACTCCCATCTTCTTCTCCTTCATCTTCATGTCATAACACACCCAAAAAACCCAGAAAACCCCCTGTTCTTCGAAGTCCCGGTCACCGGAATCTTCGCCGGTGACCACCAAAGTATGGAGAACCACCTGAAACCAATGCCAATCGATGCCTCTCCACTAGATCTATCCACCCATACCAATGACTACCCTCGAATCTTCCCGTATCGCTTCGAATATCCCAAAAAGGGTCGTCGGAACCCTAACTCCGGCGACCCCAAGTTCGAACCCCAATCAAAACCTCATCTTTTACACCTCCTAAAACACCCCCTGTAACTCAAACCTCAAAAGGCTTCGCCTTTAAGCCTTGAAAGAAGAAACAGAAAAGGAAAATCAAAGAAAAGATCTGGAAAAGAATAAAGAAAAAAAAAGAAACAAGAAGAAGGCCTAGGAGAGTCTTAGAGAATAAAAAGGAGAAGAAAAAGAATAGGAAGCTCGGGGGACCGGCCCCGCAAGCTAAGTTCCCGACCCTAATGTGCTTTCTTTGTGTTTATTTACCTTTTTTGCTTCTCTGTATTTTCTTTGCTTGTTTGTTCATGTTTCTTCATGTTCTTCTGTCTTTCATTGTTTCTGCATGTCTATTCTGTTCTGTAAATCCTCCATATTTTATGTTTCATCTGTTAGTTTAGGTTTGACTTGCTCATCTTTCATACCTTGTTCCAGTTTGTCTGTTCATCCGCTTTTGTTTCATATTTTTTATCCTGTGTATTCTTGCATCCTGTTTAGTATTAGGGCTTATAATCATCTTCTTATTATCCTGTTTTAACTGTTTATCATTAGGTTTCTATATATATTCTGTGTCTTCTGAGTTTAAGAATCTATATTGGTATTGGGGCTATTGATCCGTTAGTTTTCAACAAGCATGATTGCTCTTCTCTTCATGATGCCGCACATGCCTAATCGTTTAGTCATTGTTATTAAGTTTTATCTAGTTTGTTTGAATCTGTTTCTTTGTTTTTGAAGACCTGACTTGGAAAACCTTAGTAATATTAGAATACTTCATCTTGTAGTTTTCAGTAGTTCTTCTGTCATCATGCATGTTTTGATTCTGATGTTTTGTTTAATTGCTTGTCTTTCATTTATGATGTGCATTAGATTACTTTTATTGGCTTACAGTATCTCTACTGTTTCCCTCTCTGTGTTTAGTCTTGGTAAAGCTTAGCAATCTTTATTCATCCCTTATCCTGTCTTTAATCTGGGATTCACTTCTTTGCTCACATGCTGGTAGTCTTATTTGTGTTCATTCTTAGTGCAAGTCTAGTACTTTTGTCATACCATCTCTCATATGTTTTATTTGATGAATGAGTATGCCAATTTGGAGTCTGTCTCTCTTCATGTTACCCTCATATGATAGACTTAGGTTTCTCTTCTCACTGATCCTCCATGTTTTCCTGCTTTACATGCTTCATCTACTGCTGAATGTTTGTGATAGTTTAGTTCTGTGCATGTCTATTATCACTAATCTTAAGGATTTTAGGAATCTGTCAATTGTCATTTGACTTGAACTAGTGGTAACTTAGGCTAGATTGACATAAGTTTGACACTTTGTTACATGAATTGGATGGAGTTAACTGATTAACCAGAATTCAACCATATCAAATTTCCCTTTCTGAGTTCTGGATAATTGATGCATTTGTTTGGTCTATGTGGCTCTATGTACAAAATATGTTGGAATAGCTAAGTTTTCAGTAGTTCTTGTTGGTATGATTAGATGATTAGCATTCACTAACCTTAGGAGAATTGGTTATAGCTGTTAGTGCTAAGCTTCATAAAATTGGCTAGTTTTTAAATAGGCTAACACTGGAAATGAACAAAAATAGGCTACAAGTTTAATAATTGGCCTAAGAATGGTCAACCTTGCAAAGGGTTGACCAATTCTGTGAGCCCTAACACACAGCTCACTGTTTAACAGTGGCTGGTTGTGCAAAGGGCTATGTCTGCAAATGCAGACTAGCCCAGGCTCTATATTGAGCCCTGAACAACAAAGTGGCCAAACCTGTAAAGGTTTTGGGCCTAGCTGTTCAGTATATGGCTTTAATAGCCCAAGCTAAGTCTCAACTTGAGACTGGCTAATTTTTAAATAGGTTAAGCATAACAATAAAACAGGCTATGCCTGCAATTAGCTTTAATTAGGAATAATTGGGTCTTAAGTGACTGGAATTAGCTTAAAATTGGCTAAATTTGAAATAGTTCTTAAAAAATAAATGGCCAGCCCTTAAATACTAATGCCAGGGCTGGCTATTAGTTAAATAGGTTCAAAATTAGATAGAATCTGCCCTAGGCATAGCTGGTAAATCAGCAGTGCTCTTAGGGGGCATAATTGAGTATTGAAAAGGTAAAATAGTAACTAGTAAGAACTTAGGAGGGTAATAGGGACATTTATGCTCCTGATTTCTGCAATTTTGCAGAGATTTAGGGGTATAATGGTCTCCTAAAAATGGGAAATCTGTAAAAATCTCAAACCCCTAAGGTTATACTAGTAAAATGCCCTAAAAGGAATCTTTTGGAACCTTCCAGCACATGCTGGAAGGGTTTTAGTAACTGAAAATGGGACTAAAGTGTAGAACAGGTAATTTTAGGAGGGGGAAGTGGGATTAATCCCATTACTTCCTCCCCAAGTATTCAGCCCTAAAAGGTTAGCAATAAATATCTCAAAAAGGGGCTGAAAAAAGGGAATTCCAGAGTATAATAATCTGAGCTAGTATTTGAGGTTCGAATTCTGAGAGTAATCGAAAAAATACATTAAAACTGAAATTCATTGAATACAAAAGCTTGAGAGAGAGAATTAGCAATACAATAGGTAGAATTTGCTGGGTTTCCCATCGGTTTTCATTGGGTTATCTACCTGGGTCTTCTCTGTTTGCTGTGGACTTTGCTACTGCTGTGTGTTGTGCTTTCCTTCTCTTCACTGTTGCATTACTTCGAGTCTACTGCTGATTGTTTACTCCTTCTCCCCTAGAACTCATCGATTCCTCTGTTTCATCCAGGTACATTTCTTTAAACGATGCTGTATTGGCGCCTTTGATGAAATACATGAAGATTCAAGTTAACTTTATTGTTGTTTTCTTAGTTATAGTTTAATACTGTAGTTTGTTTTGTTGTAGTAGATAGTAGCAAAGACAGAAACAGAAACAATGTAACAGTTAGTAGTATAGTGGTAGTGTAGCGTAGCTAGCTTAACACTTAGTTTAATTAGGAAAACTTAAAACATAAGTTAATTCATAATACTTGCAAAACTGATAAGCTCTAAGTTCATAAACACCTGACCGTATAGTTAGTTACATTATCACTGATTTGCATTTAAGTAATAATAAGTGTTAAAAGGAAAAGTGTTAGGTCAAGCAGTGATTCGTTCATGTTTTGGGCTAATAATCTGATAATAAAATGAGTCATAAGGGAATCAGTAGTATAATTATGCACAAGTCTTAGAGTCATTCACCTGTAGATATTTAAAGTCGAACCATGGAACAATCAGACGGTATAATCATTGTTAGTCTAAATTCGAAGATCAGGAACAAAAAATCTGTAGTAGGCTATGAAAAGATTGAACCATGTTTATAATGTTAAAATGTTTAGTTAAAAATGTAATAACGAACATAGCTGATTAATTAATCCAGATTCACAGTTAATTAGATTAGTAATTCTTCAAAGTTTTCCCTATAAATAACCTTCTCAGATTCAGTATTGATTTCAAACATTAGTACAATAAGAAGCAGCCTATTAGTTCTGATATATGAAAATCAGTAACTGATTTGTAATTGATATGATATGAATTGATGTATTGATCCTTTACTGAATAAATAAATTGCTTTTTTGTTTCAAATGAGTGTCTCTGTTCTTTTTTTCAATCACTGTAATTGTTAATTAGATTAAGCTTAGTGTATATTATAAGCCCGAATCGTTATATCAATTTGACAAAGCCAGCAAGAAGAAGTCGAAAGGCCTGGGTTTCGAGTATCCAAATGGTTCAGAATTGCATAAATGGAAAGAAGACCAGGCCCAATAAGTAAATAAGAATTCGACGGGCCTGGATTATTATAGTAAGAGCACACGATTAAGGAAAAAACAAATATAGAAAACATAGTTAAATATTAATAACCTTTAGTGAAAATTGGGACGAGCCTCGTCCGAATAACACCAGGGCCCCCATTTAGTAATGATATAAACACAATTAGATCCGGGAAAGCTAATAGCCAATTCCATAGCTTCTCCCAAAATATTTAAAAGCCGATAGACATTATTTTAGGGCATGATTTTAATATACCTTCCTATGAACGAGTGTGCACTTGGTGCGACTCAAATCCAAATCTCGGCAAAGCCGAAATACTCCAAAAGTCATAGGCGTACTGGTTGCGGTATGACTCGAGGCGTGTTTCCGCGATGTCGCCAATTCCTAAAAAATAATATTTAACGCAAAAGTACATTATGTTGTTAAAATCTATAACTGAGTCAAATAAAAGTCAAAACGACAGTGGAGCGACCGTGCTAAAACCACGGAATCCGGGAGTGCCTAACACCTTCTCCCGGGTTAACAGAGTTCCTTATCCAGACCTCTGCTTCGCAGACATTTTAAAGAGTCAAAATTCCTCGGATTCGGGATTAACCGGTGACTTGGGACACCATTGTCATTCCCAAGTGGCGACTCGATTAATCTCTAATAAATCCCGAACCGGTTGTCCTTAAATTGGAAAAACTCCTTCCCTTACGTTATTTTATCCATCTTGGGTAATTGAGCGTCGGGGTATACCCTACAAGCGTATTTATACACCTTACGCATGTTTCGGGGTAGTAAAAAGGGAGGTGTGACAATGCTTATTGACCTTGTTTCTGAATACCCACCTGGTTCATATAATGGTTCTATCTGGGGGTCTGGGTACCGGGTGCCAAACATTATTTATCTCAAACTGATGTAGTTCATCTTGAATGGCTGTAATCCAGTATGTATTTTTTAAGGCTTTCTTGATGTTCTTGGGTTCTATCTGGGAGAGAAAGGCTTAGAAAGCAAGTGAATTTCTAGCTCTTGACCTGGTTTAAACTCCAGAATCTAGAGGGGTGATTGTGTTATCTATAGGGTGAGAACTTTGATGTCTCCAGTTCGATATATGGGGTTCATTATGAGAGGAAGACTGTATGTTTGGCTTATTCTCATCCATCTTTCTCTCAGATGCCAGTGGAGTTCCCTAAACTGCATCAACCACTATTTCTTCAGCTTCAGTAATTGTAATTGAAGTGCTCGGTTTTGTTGATGATGAAGCCGTATTATCTTCCTTTGCCTCCTTCACTTGACTCATCAAGTATGTCTCCCCATTAGTCATGTTGATGACTTCATCAGGGACAAGTAAGGGTCCTCCGTCATGATCGTCCTCGGCACTCTTCTCAAATGATAATTGAGATCCATCAAAGATAACATGGACACTTTCTTCAACACATTGAGTCCGCTTGTTATAAATTTTGTAAGCCTTGCTTTGAGAAGAGTAGCCAAGAAATATCCCTTCGTCACTTTTAACATTGAACTTACCAAGCTGATCTTTTTCATTGTTGAGAATATAACATTTGCATCCAAATGTTCTTAGGTAGGTCAACTTGGGTTTTCTTCCATTCAGCAGTTCATATGGGGTTCTGTTTAGAATTGATCTGATCATGCACCTGTTCTCTAAGTAGCAGGCAGTATTGACAGCTACAGCCCAAAAGTTCTTTGCAAGTCCGCTATCAATCAACATTGTTCTTGCAATTTCTTCTAGATTTGTGTTCTTTTTTTCTACTACTCCATTTTGCCGTGGAGTTCTAGGAGCTGAGAAGTTGTGAGTGATGTCATTTTCATTGCAAAATTCATCAAATTTGACATTGTCAAATTTTGTCCCATGATCTGATATAATCCATACAACTCTCGACTCCATCTTTACTTGAATTTTCTTTACAAAGGCCACAAATACTTTAACAGTTTCATCTTTTGTTCTAAGAAACAAAGTCCATATGAATCTAGAATAGTCATCCATGATCACAAATGTATTTTTTTCCTCCTCTTCTTTGCACCCTCATAGGTCCACACAGATCCATATGCATGAGCTCAAGAGGTTTTGAGGTGCTCACATCTCTTTTTGAGTTATCCGGACTGGAAGGTTCAGGATGTGTCTTATATGGTAGGTGAGAAGGTCTTGCTGAATGTTTCGCCCATAAAGGGCATTATGCGGTTTGAAAAGAAAGGGAAGCTGAGTCCGAGGTTCATTGGGTCTCTTGAGAAACTTAGGAGGATTGGGGAGGTGGCTTATGAGCTTGTTTTTCCACCCAGCTTGTCTAGCGTGCATTAGGTATCTATGCTCCGAAAGTATGCTGGGGACCCGTCTCATGTTTTAGACTTCAGCATGGTTCAGTTGGATGATGATTTGACATATGATGTAGAGCAAGTAGATATTTTGGGTCGTCGGGTTCAAAACTTGAGGTCAAAGGATATAGCTTAAGTGAAGGTGCAGTGGAGAGGTCGGCTCGTAGATGAGGCTACTTTGGAGACCGAGCGGGAGATGCAGATCAGATATCCTCACTTGTTTGAGGCTCCAGGTATATTTCTTGACTCACTCGAGGACGAGCATTTGTTTTAGTTGGGGAGGATGTGATGACCCGGCCTGTTGTCATGTGAGTTACTACCCCGTTTCCCTCATATTATGTTTCTATATGCTTCATTGTCGGTATTTGAGGTGATCGAGTCGAATTGGATTGGTTTTAGATGGAAATAAGACACCTAGTCTCTTTGAGGAAAGATTGTTTTGGAAAAAAGTCAATCAGAAGTTGACAATTTAGTTAGAGGGCTCGAATGTGATTTACGATGATTCGGTTAGCTTCGGGGGATCATTTGTGTCTTGGGAGTATGATCAGAATTGGTTTTGGAGGTCCGGTGTAGAATTAGGCTTGAATTGGTGAAGTTAGTATTTTGGCGAATTTCGGTTGATAGGTGTGATTTTGATCCGGGGGTCGGAATGGAGTTCCGAGAGTTTTTGTAGCTTTGTTAGGTAATTTTGGATATGTGTTAAATTTCAAATCATTCGGAGGTGTTTTGGACAGGTTTTTGATTGAATGCGTATTTCGGAAGTTTTTAAGAAACTTAGGCTTGAATCCGATGTACTTCGATGGTTTTGGTGTTAGTTGAGGTATTTTGATGATTGGAGCAAGTTTAGATAATGTTTTAAGATGTGTTGTTACCTTTGTTTGAGGTTCCGGGGGCCTCGGGGTGATTTCGGATGGCTAACGGGATGAAATTCAAATTAAGAAAGTGGCAGATGTTTGTTGCTATCTGGTATGCCCGCTTCTGCGGAAATGGACCGCAGAAGCGGTTCTGCAGAAGCGGGGGATTGGTCGCACAAGCGGTTTAAGGTTGAGATGAGAAGTTCTGCAGAATCGGAAGTTTGTTCGCCTAAGCGAGTCCGCAGAAGCGCACACGACGTCACAGAAGCGGGTTGGGCATGAAGGGAGAAGCGGCCCGGGAGTTTTAATGAAATTTTTGCTTAAGCAGACAAAAACCGCAGAAGCGGTTATACGGAAGCGAACAGGGAGCCGTAGAAGCGGAAACCCCTAAAGCTAGTTGGAGTTTTATATTCATTTTTGCTCCGCGAGGGTTATGTTATTTCCACCATTTCTAAACGAGCTTGAGATCTATTAGACAGATTTGAAGAGGAGTTTCGACTAGGTGTGATTGGAGGTAAGTCCCTTGACCTAAATACCTAAAATTATGATAGATTTAACATGAAAATGAGTTGAAATTCATCAAAAGAGAGTGAAGCTAGGCTGGGAAACTTGGGGATTTAAATATGGAAATTGAATGGTCAAATGGACTCCGATTTTGATAAACTTGATATGTATAGACTCGTGGTGAGACGATGAATCCGGTGATGTAAATTTTGTAATTTTTCGAGAAGTAGGCACGAGGCTCGGATTTTGCCAACTTCGTGGTTTTTGATATTTTTCGAGTCTTTTTGATTGGGTTATATTTCCTTCACCTATTGTGATGTATTCCTTGTGGTTTTGGTCAGATTCAACACATGAGGAGGCCGATTCGAGAGGAAAGGGAATATCGAGCTAGACCTGAGGCTGGCTAGAGGTGAGTAATGACTTTAAATGATATCCTTAGGGTTTGAGACCTTGGATTAACACAAACTTGGTGTTGTTTGAGATGAGACACGCGTTCAATGATGAGCGTTAGGTCATTTACTATTGGGGATTATGACTTTGTCCAATCCGGATTATATTTTACCACGTGTTAGCGATGACTTATTATTTTTCATTACGATTTGAGCTTATTGCCATAATTGGGGCTTATTGCCAACTGTTTGAAGTCTTTATGAGCTATCATTACTTTTTTCCTCAATATTTAAAATATTATTTGAACTCAGTCCATGTGATTTACATTGTTTCATGAACTTATCTATATTTTACTCAAACTTGGAGTTTTATCTGATATTTGAACTAATGTTTGAGCTGAGTATTATTGTGTTTACTGACTCCCGAGGGGCTTTTGATTATTTTTGGACTGATTGAGGTCGAGGGCCATATGTGAGGATATGATGAGTGATGTGAGGAGGCTTTCAGGCCTCGAGTGATATGGTGAGGAGGCTTTCAGGCCTCGAGTGATATATGAGGAGGCTTCTGGCCTCAAGTAAATTATGAGTAGGCTTTCAGGCCTAGTATTGTTATTATTTAGGTTTTCAGGCCTTATTGATAGCGCTTGGGCTGTAGGAGCCCCTCTGGAGTCTGCACACCCACAGTGAGCGCGGGTACCCATGTGATTGAAAGTGAGCCAGAAGGGCTGATGTTGTACTGTGTGATTGATACTGAGCCCGCGGGGCTGGAACTGAGTTGAGAGGTTGATATTGCGCCCGAGGGGCAGGTTTCTGAGCATTTTTTACTAGTTAAGAATATTTGTTTTAATTTTTCAATGAGATATCTTACTATATTTTACCAGTTTTACTGTTTATCTAATTTTACTCCTTGAGATAGCATTATTTGTGTCTTCTTGGGATTTTATGTTCTCAATCGTTATTTATTTTTATTACTCACTGGGTCAGAGTACTCATATTACTCCCTGCACCATGTGTGCGGATACTGGCATAGCAGAGTTCGTTCTTGAGCGCTGATTTTCTTCCAAACCAGGCAAAGCCGAAGAGACGAGGTAGTTGTCAACATCCACAACCCCATTTCTTCCTTATATTTTGTATTTCATTTATCTTCGGACTATGTTCCTAGACACAGACTTGTCGTATTTATTCAAACTCTGTAGTAGCTCGTGACTTGTGACACCCCGATTTTGGGCTGGATTTGGGATGTTATCCATATTTATCACTGTTATTCCATATTTATGGTTATGTTATTCCTATTTTAAGCTTATCTATGCTAATGACTGTTAAAAAGGAGGTGTTAACGTTATGTTGGTTGACCTTGTCTTCACGAGAGGCACCATCACGGCCAGGTGGGATTTAGGGTCATGACAACATTATGAAAAAAAAACTCATATTTATAGGTGTAGAAATTCTTCCTTGAATTAAATTGGAAGAAAGTGGGGTAATAAGTTATGAAATCCCTGAGAACATGGGATAATGGTAAAATTATTATGTAATTAGTGGTAGAATATAGGAAAGAGTTAAAAAAGAGTTATGGTCATTTTCTACCTCATGAGAGTGGGAGTTAAGGGAGTTATAGCCATTTTATACATCATGGAGTAGTGGGCGTTTTGGTATATTTTATTTTAATATTAAAATATTAAAATACTAACATTCCACCTCTCATTTTAATATTAAAATATGTATATGAGAGTTTACCACTTGAAGTGAGACTATTATACATAATGAAGGACTATTTTGCATTAAACCCCCACTTAGTAAAATAACGATCTTTATTCCAAAGTCAGTAGCGGTCTCAGAATTGAACTATGCCTGCTTTAGGAAAACAAATTATCACTATTTACACATAATAAATAAGGTATTGGAATGCGCTTTATGAGCCAGCACATTACTGCCTTGTGCTATCCAGATTTTCATGAATGTTTTTGATTGGCCCAATTCTCATAGGAAGTGGCCTACTTCCACACTCACATAGGTGAAATCTATCAAGGGTGCTCCTGTAACTCTAACACCCCACTCATATGAACTATAGATTTTTATTAAGAGTTAATAAAACTTAACCTCGCAAATTATTATAGGATAAATGCACTCACACCATAGGGATGGAAAAATAATAAAAATAATGCATTTTAAACCAAGCCATCATATGATTCGTTCTTCTCATTGAACCTGGTTATAGGATCTCTAGTCCCTAGGATGGGTTTCCTCGTATGACTTATGAGCTTGTGGCTTCAATCTCATCCCTCTCGATGTTCTCCAGACCCTTTCTTTTGCTAGGGCCATAGTCAGTAGATCTGCAGGATTATCACAAGATTTAACATAATCAACATTAATGGTACCACTTGTCAAATATGATCTCATACTACCATGTTTTCTCCTTATAGGTCTGAATTTACTATTGTAATAACAATTTTGTATTCTACAATTTCAGCTGTGCTATCACAAGGAATCAAAATAGGAGAAATTGGTTTTTCAAAATAAGGTTTGAAATAATAAATCCCTGAACCAATTTTCTAGTAATTTTCATTCCGAGAATGAAATTTGCTTCACCAAAATCTTTCGTGTCAAAATGGTTACTAAGCATGCTTGTAGTTGCTCCAATACATTCATGTTAGAGCTAAGTCATCAACAGCAGTCAAAATAGCTTCACCCCATAAATTTAAAGGTGCATTTGCCTCAATAAGAATGACATTAGTTAACTCTACCAAAGTTCTATCTTTTATTTCAGCCACACCAATTGATGCAAGAGAATAAGGTAGAGTAGTTTCATGAATATTTTCAATGCTCTCATAAAATAATTAATTTCATTAGACTCATATTCACGACATCTGTCACTTCTAATTCTTTTTAATGTTCTACTGAATTGATATTCAACTCCATGGAGATAATTTTTAAAACTTTCAAATGCATGACTTATTTTTCATCAAAACAAAAATATGTGTGCTTAGAAAAATTATCAATAAAAGTGATTAAATATTTATTTCCTCCACAAGCTCATATTCCTCCAAATTCACAAATATCAGTGTGAACTAATTCTAACAATTCAGTTTTTCTTTCAATATTTTAGCTTTACTACAAGCCTCATATTTTGTAAAAATCTTTTTAATCATTAGGATTAATCCGAAACTACTCATGATTCCCACATAACGATTATTGTTATGATGCAAATGAGAATGCCAAAAAATAGTAGAAGCAAGCATATAAACAAAACCAGAAGAAGTTTCATTCATCTCAACATTAAACTTGAACCCATCACATGCATACCCCTTACTCACAAAAATATCCTTTTTCCTTATTACATATTAATCACTCACAATAATTTGTTTGAAGCTTGTCTTGTTAAGAAGAAAACTATACATCAAATTTTTCTCATTGAAGGAGTATAAAGTACGTCTTTCACCATTAACACTCTTCCTGAAGTAAATTTTAACTCAATCTCTTCCTTTCCAAGCACATGGGTTGTGTGAGAATCACCAAGCATGATGGTTTTGGGCTCCTCAAATGGAGTATACACTTCAAATTAATCTCTATCATAGCGAACATGATGGTTTGCTCCAGAATCAGTCCACCATCCATCAATATTTTCTACCATATTAATCTGTTATCACCGCCACAAAGTGGCTCTTCGGTAACACTTGCCTATGGTGCAGGACTATATTTCTAAAATTTGTAAAATCGAACAATATGCCCACTCTTGCCACAGACAAAGCATGGTTTGACAATTTAAACTTGTTGATTATGTGTTAGGTTGTTTGCACCATTATTCTTCTTGGAAGGTAGTCTACCATAATTTTTCTTAAAAGTCTTTTTCTTCGGCTTCAAAGAAGTACTTTTATGAGTTTCAGGAGTAAATTATTTGAAGTAGTTAAATTTTAATTTTTAGTGACGAGTTGTAGAGTGCTATCTTCTGACTGCATAAGTGCTTAACTTTTTGGCCTCTTGCCTCTTCTTCCATACGAATCCGAGTTATCAACGTCTCAAGTGAAGTTTTCTTTTGTTTGTAATACATAGTTTTTGGAAATTCCTTCCATGAAGGTGAAAGTTTATCTATTATGCCACAAATAATAAATTTGTCTTCAATTTTAATATCCTCGGACCTGAGCTCTCCAATGATCATTATAAGTCTTGAGCTTGGTCTACTACCGATTTGTTGTCCACCATTTGAAAACGAAAAATCTGCTTGCAGCATATTTTTTTGCACTTGCCTCCTCGGTATCATAAGTACTCTTCAATGCTTTCCAAATTTTCTTTGCAGTAGAGTAAGTTTTATCATAATAATCATAAAAATTATTAGATAGACAAAAAAATTATCAGATAGGCTATTAAGAAGATAATATCGACACTTGTATGAATCATCGTTATGTTTTTCAACTTTTTCTTGAACGGCAATTAGCTCATCATAATTCATGGAGGAGTTGTCTACTTTGCTTGGATTCTTCTCAGTTAAAACGTAAGAAGCATTGAGAAGACTCAAATAAAAAAGTACTTTACCCTTCCATTTCTTGAAATGAGTACCATTCAAACGGAATGGCTTGTTGACATCTCCCACCTTGATATCTGCGAATTTTTTTACTGTAGCCATTTGAATCTCCTTAAAATTGTTGGTGAAAATACAATTACAGTTGAAAACTAAAACGAAAAAATAAAATATCTTTAGGCTGAGGCGCGAATATTTCTCTCTCTTTAAGGATATTCAAGCCCGCTAACTCGAACAAACTGTAGACAAGTTATTAAATCCAAAGCTCCACCAAGATGAACACCTTTCCTTCAACAAAAGTAAAAACTATCTTCTTTTTCCCAACTTTCACCACACTTTATTGAAACACTCTATAATTATTTTTTCCTCCACGTTATAGAAGAAAGACTCCTATTTGTAGGTGTAGGAATTCTTCCTTGAATTAAATTGAAAGAAGTGGGGTAATATGTCGGATAATGATTAAATTATTATGTAATTAGTGGTAGAACATGGGGGAAAATTACAAAAGAGTTAATCATTTTCTACACAATGGAATAGTGGGAGTTATGAGAGTTATAGCCATTTTCCACATCATGGAGCACTGGGAGTTATGACATATTTTATTTTAACATTAAAATGGTTAAATACTAACACTTGATAAAAAGTAGCAATAGTAAAACCATATCCAAATATATAGAAAATATTTTGATAGTAGTTTAGTATGTAATTAGTCTTGAATATATGTAATAGGTGGAGTATGAACTTATTGCTATTGACATATGTATAATGAAGTAAATATACCATTGTTAATTTTAAAAATAAAAAGGAAAAAGATGAATTTGGTATTCTTGAAGCATAAGCAAGAACAAAATGTTCGTCATCTAGCTTTGGATCCTAAATTTGTAGTTCCTATTTTACCACATAAATAGGTCAGGGTGCGAAAAAAAGAGGATAGAATGCAAATTCCAAAAGAATACATACATTAGGGGTACAAAATAGAGCAAACCCGGTTGTAGCCCTGTATCTCTTGACAAAGTTCATCCCAGCCCATTCTCTGGCGCTAAAACGATCTCCTTTCTTTTTTGGATTGAAATCCTATTTCATATTTATAAAGGAAAACTTTGTAATCTTAATATTTTGTTATCCCTACAACTAATTCAAAGTTAGAGTAGACAGGAAACTTAAATTGATTAGGATTTGGTATCTTTTAAGTTAAAAGTGTAGTCAAAACAATATTGGAATATGTATTCTAATTTTAGTTAAAATAGGTTTTGAACCATTATTATAAATAGAAGGGCTACTATCTATTTTCTAATATGAAAGTATTCAAGATATCAGTTGAGATTTATGAGATTTTGACTGAATTCTCCATATCTGTTCTAGAAAAGAAACAAGAAAGCCCTACCTTTAAAATTCTTCAAAGGGGCTTTTATTGTTACATTGTTTCTTTTTATTAAAATTTAGATAGAAAAAGAAAAAAAGAATGGGTTCTTATCAATTAATCAGAGAGAAGAATGATGCAAGATTAAGTGGTGACCTAGAACAAGGGGATGTGCAAGTTGAGGCAGAGTTAATAAGTATTACAAGCGATGCACAAAGGGACAATAATGATCATGTTGAATTGGCAGCTCCAAATACATTGCCAATATCAGGCAGCAGGGCTAAGACTAGTACTGAAGATGGTCGCCTTCTTTCTCTTGACGTTTTTCGTGGTATCACTGTTGCGTTAATGATATTTGTAGAATACGCTGGTGGACTTTATCCTGCTGTTAATCATTCGCCTTGGAATGGTTTAAGCCTAGCAGATTTTGTCATGCCTTTTTTCCTCTTTATTGTTGGACTTTCTCTTGGACTTGCATACAAGAAATTGCCCTGCAGACTCACTGCGACTAGAAAAGCAATATATCGTGCACTTAAGCTTTTCATTATTGGACTTTTTCTTCAAGGAGGCTATTTTCATGGTCTCAAAAATCTTACTTATGGTGTGGACATTGAGAATATTAGATGGATGGGTATATTGCAGAGGATTGCACTATCATTTTTGGTGGTAGCAATGTGTGAAATTTGGTTTAAAGGACGTGATAATAATGAAGTCAATTCAGGGAAATCTTTGTTGAAAAAATACCATAAACAATGGGCCATCGCTATAATTGTTACTCTTGTATACCTATCTTTGTTCTACGGTTTATATGTTAATGATTGGGAGTATCAGTTGCCAACGGACATAACAAAGACATTCTCAGTAAAATGTGGTGTACGAGGAGATACAGGGCCAGCATGTAACGCTGTTGGAATGATTGATCGAAAATTATTCGGTATTCAGCATTTATATACGAGACCGATTTATGGACGATTAAAAGAATGTAGTGTCAATTCCCCTGACTATGGTCCCTTGCCTCTAGATGCTCCATCATGGTGTCAAGCCCCTTTCGATCCAGAAGGCATTCTGAGCTCGTTAATGGCGATTGTAACTTGCTTCATTGGTTTGCATTATGGACACATTATTGTCCATTTCAAGAATCATACAGTTAGAATTCAACAATGGTTGATACCATCATATTGTCTTGTACTGTTGGGTGTAATATGTGACTGTTTCGGGATGCATATAAACAAGGTTTTGTACTCTTTTAGTTATATGTGTGTTACTGCTGGTGCAGCTGGATTTCTCTTCACTGCAGTCTATGTGATGGTTGATGTGTTGGGTTATAGACGTTGGACTACAGTGCTGAAATGGATGGGAACAAATGCTTTGCTGATCTACGTTCTTGTATCCTGCAACATTCTACCGGTTATTTTGCAAGGGTTGTATTGGAGACGGCCTGAAAATAACATTCTCACATTGATGGGTGTCGGACACACCAAGTAGTAGACAAACAATTGGCATGTAAGACGGGGATAGGATTTGAACTTTATCTGTTCTAAATTTTAAGATAGTTGTTGCATTATGTGTTAGTAATTGGATACTGATTTTAGGGATGTGCATTCGATTTATCGATTCGATTTTGACTCTTATCGATAATTACTTATCGATTATCGATTTGTACATATGCTTATCGTTATCGTTTCAATAAGATTTCGATTTTTTCAATTTAGATTTATTAATTTTTGGGGCTTATCGATTCGGTTATCGATTACACCAATAAGAAAATTTGCGGGATTCCATGGAAAGTATATCGCTATAAACACGCCTAACTAATATGGACAAAAAGAAGCTAAAATAAGACGAACACTATTTATAGCATAAAAATTGTGTCAATAAACATATACAATGAAACTAAAGTAAGGGATCAAATATGTCACCAACACTCCAACGGACTGCTAATACTATTTTTCATTAATTTGAACTTCATTCCCTTCAGCTTTAAATATGATCATTCGTTAAATGTGGTAGATGATATAATTAGGGGTGTGTATTCGATTTATCGATTCGATTTTGATCCTTATCGATAATTACTTATCGATTATCGATTTGTACAACTGCTTATCGTTATCGTTTGAATAAAGTTTCGATTTTTTCGATTTTATTTATCGATGAACCGATAATAAATAATAGATTCGATTTATCGATAAACCGATTCGAATGCACACCCCTAACTGATTTTACTTTTTGTAAACATTTAGTAAATTTTTTAATACAAATATAAAGCTTTGGTCCCTTCTAGCTCCGCCTTTGTTCTTTAAGTACTCCCTCTGGTTCATAATAAATATCCAATTACTTTTAGCACGTCGATTAAAAAAATACCAAATTCTATAAAAAAAATACCTAATATGACTAAACTACCCCTAGTTAAATATTTAATGTGATGAGTAAGAAAACTTTTTAGAACATGTACATGGGGGTTATTTTGTAATAAATAGAATTATTTCTTGATTACATAACTCGACACTTATTCTGAACCAAAATAAAAAAGTAAATTGACACTTATTGTGAACCGAAAGTTTTGTTTCTCTTTATTTGGTGCTCGGCAAATTAGCAAAAAGAAAAAATAACAATACTGTAACTGCAACTCGGGCCCTTTTTCCATATTAATTTTTGAAATTTTTACCTTTGTATACCATATATGAAACCGTATTACTCTCCATGTTTAAGGTTTGATTTAATTACAAACCCGTATACCAAATTACCAATTCTATATCATACTTAATTAAGGGTCTAATTTATAGGCATTTTTTACTCCTTAATTAAAGGCAACCATTATGGCCAGCGAAGCTTCTTCTGCTTGGTTATGTAAAGATCTATGCTCCATGCCATTGATACTCGAACTACATACCTATGCAAGAGTGAATTGCCACCATAATACTGTGTACATTTAGCAGAGCGGGATGACATCAGAAATGGCTCTTGACAAATACTATTCAAATCCTTCGATTGTTGACCATCAAAAGATGTGGAGTCTTCCCTGTATGGTTCATCTGAAATTTCTGTAGAGTTTTGATCCCTTCGCAGATAATTAACATGCTGGTTAGGAGACGGAACTTCAAATAGCACTCTATCAGAATAGCTCGTCGAAACTCTTATTAGTTGAATCTGTTCTTATTTTTAGGAGCTGTTCGTTCCTTTTTATTTTCGAGATTTAAATTGTTGTCCTAGAGAGAAATACGCATATTTGAATCTGTTAAATTTGATCACATACAGTATCTACAATATATCTACATTTTATCTATAATATATCTACAAATTAACTACAAACTATAAGTAAACTACAATTTGTCAACAATTTATCTACAATTTGGAGACACTATATATTAAAATATTTTTTCCTGCACCAAATAAAGAAATTGTAGTCAAATGTAGATATATGTAGTAAATTTGTAGATAATATCAAAAATTTATCAATTAATGTAGAATCAATTAATCCCAAGATTCTCTCCTTATTTTTAGTGCGTTAATTTAGAATCAATTAATTCCAAGATTCTCTCCTTATTTTTAGCGCGTTAATTATGGAAGATTCTGCTCAATTAATCGTTTATTAAACAAATGGTACAAAAATTGAAGGAAAAATGTGGACCGAGCGGGTAATTTAGATAGTGTGCACATTTTTTGTAATAAAGTTTTATATATGATATAGATAGGAAAAAATCTTTTAATTTTTTAAAGATAAATGAAACAATATCTCAGTTAGAAATACCATTTCCGTCAATGACAATTACGAATCTGTTAATAAATAATGGCCCAATTATATAAAAGGAAAAGAAAAAACAGCCTTAATTTATGGTAATAGATCCAATTATTATTTAGTCAATGCTCTTGAACAGTTTTGGTTTATATTATACCTTTTTCCATTTTTTCTTTTAAATTTCATTTATAAAGACGTTTCTGCTGTCAACTCTATTTAGTAACTTTTAAGATGCTTAAGCAATCATACTCAGTTTGAACTACTACTTAATTTTCTTTCTGGTCCTTGACTTAGAGCCTAATCTAAATCATTGACCCAAATTATATTAAAAAACCTTCCTACTTGGCCTCAATCTCTGCACTTGGTGATTTCAGTAGAACGTGTCCTCACATACTATTACTTGATAATATTAAGTAATATTTTCAAACGCTGAGAAGGATCGAAACATTAATGTTTTTTAAAAATTTAAAGTTTTGTGTGGTGATAGTTTTAAAAAGTGTTTATACAATTGCGTAAATAATTTTTTCTTTTATTAACCAAGAAATCCTCGAAAAAAAGTGATACAGGTTCAAAATTCGATGAATAATATATTCCCCAACTATTCTCCTCTTAAATGTTACTAGTTAGATTTTACGCCATAATTCTAGCCAGTCATTCGGTAATTAACATATAAAATCTTTAACCTATCACTAAATATAATTTAAGTTCTTTTATTTTAAAACTCAAATGCTGAATAATATATATATATATATATATATATATATATATATATATATATATATATATATATATATATATATATATATATATATATATATATATATATATATATATATATATATATATATAGCGTGAAGCTGGAGTAGGAAATGAAATACTAACTTCAATAAAATTTGATTATATAATAAAAGATGAAGAACTTTTGTTAGATGTGAATTGCAGACACTTTCTCTACTCTAGTTGCTACACATTGACCATTATATATGTTATTAAAAATACTCTCGTATCCTCAGTTAGTAATAGCACCAACAAGACTTGGATTTACGTGAAGACATCTTTAAGGAGAACAAAATCACCACCACCTTTTATCACTCCACAATTTTTTATTTGTCAGCTATTTATAAGTAGCATTAAATTTTGGAGTGGTTTGCCAATTATTTGGTGTAATATAATTTAGTCAGCTCATGCATCACAACTAATGCTTAAAACTAATTAAAAGTTAAAGATTTGAGTGAAAAAGTCTAAGGTTTTGTTTGATTAGATTGATGCATGGCATTTTCAATAAGTAGAAATTAATGTCCATTAAAAGTGGGAAAGAGCTTTTGTATAGGAACACTTTTAGGGCCAACTTCTTCCTACTAATTATGATATAAGGTATAGTTAATTATTGTAAAAAGTTATTTTTGATATGACTAACTTTTTGTTCGTGGTTGGAGTTCAAATGGAGTATATATATAGATTTAATAGCTAGGAAGAAATGACATTGAGTCCTTACAAAAGTAGTGGAAAACATTTTCATTTGAACTCTTAAAAGATGTACATATAAATTATTGTGTTCTTCGTGGTATAAAAAATATTCTTTGAAAAAATAATTTTCCTAACCCAAGGCAATAAATTGCTTAAACTTAGAGAAAGCACTGAAAAGTAAGTTAACGTTTATGATCTTGCCAGACTGATAGCTTCTATTCTAATACTATTAATTTTTATATAGTCTCATGTCAAGAATTAGACTCCATAGTCTCAATCCTAGCTATAATTTTTCTATTTAAGAAGCCATTTACACCAAGTTTTCAGACTTTTAAAATATGTCAGATGAGTGCTGACGATTTTGTTGAATAATATCTCAATTTGCATTTGTTTAACAATTACGATATAAATCTGAGTTTGAAGTCACGATCAGTTTCATCATACCCATAAAAAA
This sequence comes from Nicotiana noctiflora, assembly GCA_032618575.1. NCBI lineage: Eukaryota > Viridiplantae > Streptophyta > Magnoliopsida > Solanales > Solanaceae > Nicotiana > Nicotiana noctiflora. Next base: position 37,970 of record JASVEL010004821.1, read on the forward strand.
AGAAATTTCAGTAATATTTAACTTGAGTTGGCAAAATATCATTAGTTAGCACATAATCGAGATAAAGTCGCAATGACAAAGATTATTAAAATACCTCTAGAGGCCCTTTAAATGTGGTACTATTATATAATATACCTTAAGAACCTATAATTTACATTGATAGTGTAAAAGAAATTTTTATACTATTAGATTATCTAAAATAATTAGATTAAATTATTCACAATAATAAAACTTGTTATCTTATAACATGTTAAAATTACAATAATTGTGTAAAGAATCTTGATATATCAAATTTAACATAAAATATTTAAACTAGCAGTATCGGTGTTCAAGATATTGACAAGAGGATTATGATGAGATGTCCATTGTTCGTTGTTCAAATTTCAACAGTAGGTTAATAAATTAGGAATTTCAAGAAAACTGGGGTTAAGAGAAGAATCACATTGTCACAGTAATTAAGGTGGATTAAAAAAAAGAAATCTCTTAAGATATTGGTGTCATGCCATGTTCAATTTAAAAGTATAGTTGATAGTAGCTCATTGATGACCAAGTATTTTTTTTTTTTTTTTTTGGGGGGGGGGGGGGGGGGGTAAGAAACTAAAAATGAATATGATGGACTCCTTATAATATTTCAAAGACCTCTCTTTGTTTGAGTTAATTAGTTGTGACTATTTTAAAATGTTGCTGTGGGACACTTAGTAATATTTTGTACCGACAGATCTTAATAGGTCAACGAGTCTTATTTTTAGGGTTGTGTTGCTATTACTCTCTTTCCATTTGTCAGTCATTTTTCTGTCAATGAAAATTAAGTTGCCCGATTTTCTTAGCAAAATACAACCTGAGTAGATCCATCTGTCGAAATATTATAGTTTAACGTAGTAATAATACATTAACAATTTTTTTTTAGGGAATCGATATATTTGACAATCAAGATTAATAGAAAAAAGTTTGTATTTTTTTAAACTAATGCAATGTAGAATTCATTATCTCATTGCATCAAACATACTGGGCTGCTGGGCAAAGTGAGTTAATTGTCCTTTTATGCAAAGTGTAACAATAAATATTTATTCAGAACAAATAATTTATTGCATCTTCGTCGTAGAGTCACTCTCTTGAAAGATTGTTTTCTCTTCGAGATCGAGAGATGGTAAAAAGAAAAAGATGATAGGTGTGACGATCCAAAGGGTTATCACTTGTTTTCTTAATCATTTTGAGGTTATGAGGTCTTGAAAATCTCATTTATAGTTGCCTCGATTTGCGTGCGCAGTCCGGGCGCGAAGCTGAAAATTTTTTATATTGAAACATATCACATATGTGGAAAATTTGAAGAATTTTGATATTAATATTGATATGGTTGACTTTGATCAATATTTTTGGTAAACGGACCCGGACCCGTGATTTGACGGCCTTAGGAATACTGTAAAAAAATATGGAACTTGGGCGTATGACTGGAATTAACTTCCGAGGTCTAGAACCCAGGTAAAAGAATTTTTCTGTTAAATTATTTTCTGAAAATGTTTAAGAAAAATGAAAGTAAAATTTGATTAAAAAGTAATGGTATCGGGTTCGTATTTTGGTTCCGACGCCCGGTACAAGTCATATATAATGGTTAAGCGCTTTCTGTAAAGTTTGGTTGAAAACGGACGTTGTTTGACGTGTTTCGGCCTTAAATTGGAAATTTTGGAAGTTATGAAATTTTGAAAGAATTCTTGAGTTTTAAGGCTCAATTCATGGATTTTGATGTTATTTTGGCGATTTAATCGCGTGAGCAAGTTCGTATAATGTTTTTGTGTCAGTGTACATGATTGGTTTGAATCCTCGAGGGCTCGGGTGAGTTCCGGATAGGCATCGGGGTGATTTTGAACTTAGAAAAATTGCAGAAAATCTACAGCTGGCATTTCTTCATCGCGTTCGCGTCCTGCTGGTCGCGTTCGCGAAGAACATTTTGTTCCTCCATCGCGATCGCGGAGGCCTTGTCGCGTTCGCGTAGTGTAAATTGAAGCCTGCCATTTTTCTTCTACGCGTTCGCGTGGCTGAGCACGCGTTCACTTAGGCCAAAATAGAAGCCCCTGAATTTTTCCCTTCTCGTTCGCGACTCGCCCCACGCGAACACGATGCATGTCATTTTTCCTTCGTCGCGAACGCGACCGGGGTGTCGCGAACGCGATGAACAAACTTCAGCCCAGCGATTTTAAGTTTTGAAATAGAGCAAAAACGGGATAAAAATCCCATCTCACAAAAACTCTCTTCTCTACAGCTCCTTGGGCGATTTTTGAGCAGTTCTTCATCAAACTTCTTGGGTAAGTGATTCTTGACTCGTTTTCTTCATTTTTCATCAATATTATTTGAATTCCTAAGCCTAAATATGTGTAAATGGGTAGAAACATTAGAGAATTGAGTATAGTAAGGGTTTTCAAAGATTTTGCGATCTAGACCTCGTTTTGGGGTCGAACATAAGAACAAATTGTATATTTGAACTCGTGGATGATTGGGTGAATTTATTTTGGTTCGAAACTCGAGTTTCGATCATGTGGGCCTGGGGTCGATTTTTACTATTCCGGGCAGAATATTGTGAAAATTATATTTAGCCATATGAGCTAGTTTGTGAATTAGAATTGATGATATTAATTCAATTGTGTATATATACGATTAGATTGGAGCCAAATTTGAAAGGAAAAGGCATTGCTACAGATTGAGTTATTCGTAAACATTCGAGGTAAGTGTTTGTTCTATCCTAGCTTGAGGGAATAGGAATTGAGTTATGTATGAATTGTTGATTAAGAGTTATTGGTGTTATACAGGTAACGGAGATAAATTGTAGGTTCATTATCATTTATTGGTTTTTATGCCGGTAAAATACATATAAATTATTGATTAAGAGTTATTGGTGTTACACCGTTCACGGAGATATATCGTTGATTTATTGTCATTTATTGGTTTTACACCTGTATTATAAACATTGTTGAAGTGAAGATTATTGGTTTAATACCGGTAATACTTTTATACACTCATTGTTGATTAGAGATTATTGGCTTAATGTCGGTAATATACATTATTAAAGAATTGGGATCGTGTGGCGCGCCGACCACTTATATATTAAAGAATTGGGATCGTGTGGCACGCCGACCACTTTCATATTGAAGAGTTGGGATCGTGTGGCGCGCCGACCACTTATATGATAAGAAATGGGATCATGTGGCACGTCGACCACAAAGTGATTTGAATCTTGGCATTGGCTATAGTTGCTGGTAGCCTATTGTTAAATTTGGGAGCGAGTGGTACGCCTACCACAAGATATGAAATGAAAAATGAATTGAGACATGAAAGTAAGTTTTGTTCCATTAATCAGATTACTCCAGATATTGTCAGTAATTGACTGTTATTTCAGAGCAGATGTTTTCCTTATAAATGTTCGATAACATTTTCCTATCTGTTACATATATATATATATATATATATATATATATATATATATATATATATATATATATATGTCAAGTTTTACAGGTTTATGTGGGTGACTGGTCCTAGTCTCGTCACTACTTCGCTGGGATTGGCCAGGCACTTACCAGCACATGGGGTCGGTTGTGCTGATACTACACTCTGCGTTTTTTTTGCGCAGATACAGGTTACGGACAGCAGCAGCGGCAGTAGCACGATTATGGATATTCCGACTACTGAGACTTCGAGGTAGCCTTGCAGGCGTCAGTAGGACCCGTTGTCTCCTCTATCTATGTATTTCATTATGTTATCTCATGTATTCGAGATAAACAGCTTATATTTCTTTCAGACGATTATGTTTAATATTCTTAGAAGTTCGTGAGCATTGTGACACCAGTCTTGGGTAGTGTATCATGTTTGGGTTTTCTATATCATATTTGATAAAATTGACTAAGTCTTCCGCTAAATTTAATTATTCCGCTGTAATTACATTATTTTATTTAAAGTCTTAAGAAGAGAATTGTAACTAATGAAAAATGTAGGTAATAGTTGGCTTGCCTAGCTTCCACTAATAGGCGCCCTCATGACTCTCGATGGTGGGAAATCCGGGTCGTGACAAGTTGGTATCAGAGCAGTAGGTTGCACAGGTCTCATAACTCACGAACAATCTTAGTAGAGTGTGAGGGATCGGTACGGAGACGTCTGTATTTATCCCTCAGAGGCTACAGAGTTAGGAAAATCTTCCCTTTATTCTTTCCAGTCGCGCGACTTTGATCTTTCAAATGTTAATTGAATTTCTACTATGTTCTTCCGCAGATGGCAAGAACACGTGCATCCTCATCTACTAACCAGCAGCCCGAGGTCCCAGCAGCGGCAGCTTCCGCTAGGGGCACAGGCCGAGGTCGAGGTCGTCCTAGAGGCCAAGGTAGGGGTAGAGCTCAGCCCCGAGCAGCAGCACAAGTGGCAGAACCTCAAGCTCATATCGAGGAGGAGGTTCCAGCCCCAGCAGTTCCAGTGGGCCCAGCTCAGGTCCCAGGGGGATTATGTTTTCACCGGATCATCAGGATGCTTTGGTCCGGATAGCAAGGTTTATGGACAATATCACCAGAGCAGGTTTATTACCAGTAGCACCATCCACTTCTCAGGCTGGAGGAGGTAATCAGACTCCTGTTACGCGCACTCCAGAGCCAGTAATTCCCTAGGCTCAAGTTCCTGTGATTCAACCAGTTGAGGCAGCTCAGCCAGTTATTGTGACTCAGGCTAATGATGGTGCAGCTATGTCTGCTGACGCATTATGGAGATTGGACAGGTTTACCAAGCTATTCATTACCACATTCAGTGGCACTCCTTCAGAGGATCCCCAGGATTTTCTATATAGCTGCCACGAGGTTCTCCGTACTATGGGCATTGTGGAGACTAATGGTGTGGATTTTGCTACTTTTCGATTATCTGGTTCTGCCAAGACTTGGTGGAGAGATTATTGTCTATCTAGGCCAGCAGGATCAACATCTTTGACCTAGGACAATTTGTAGAGTTGTTCTTGGAAAAGTTCCTTCCAGCAACTCAGAGGGAGGCTCTGCGCAAGCAATTTGAGCGTCTTCATCAGTGTTCTATGTCTGTCACACAGTAGCCTGCCAATCCCAAGAACTTCGAATCTCTATAGTTGATGCTGGTCTAGGCTAGTTCGTGTCTTCCTCAATCTTCTTTGGGTCCACTTGAATACCCTCTGCTGATACAACGTGACCTAGAAATGCTACTGAACTCAGCATAACTCACACTTGGAGAACTTGGCGTATAACTGGCTATCCCTCAGAGTCTGAAGAACCACTCTGAGGTGTTGCTGGTGCTTCTCCTGGCTACGGGAGTATACCAAGATATCATCAATAAATATTATCATGAACATGTCCAAATAAGGCTTGAACACTCGGTTCATCAACTCCATAAATGTTGTTGGGGCATTGGTCAACCCAAATGACATGACCAAGAACTTATAATGCCCATACCGAGTATGAAAAGTTGTCTTATGGACATCGGATGCCCTAATCCTCAACTAATGGTAGCCAGATCACAAGTCGATCTTGGAGAATATCCTGGCACTCTAAAGCTGGTCGAACAAAACATCAATGCTCGATAGTGGATACTTATTCTTAATCGTTACCTTGTTCAATTGCCGGTAATCTATGCACATCCTCATCGATCCGTCTTTCTTCTTGGCAAAAAACACTGGTGTGCCCCAAGGTGAAACACTGGGTCTAATGAAACCCTTCTCTAGCAAATCCTATAACTGGTCCTTTAACTCCTTCAGCTCTGGTGAGGACATACGATATGGTGGGATAGAAATAGGTTGGGTGCCCGGAGCCAAATCAATACATAAATCAATGTCCTTGTCGGGTGGCATACTTGGTAGGTATGAAGGGAAAACATCTGAAAACTCCTGAACAATAGGCACAGAATCTATATGAGGGACCTCAGCACAAAGAACCACGAACATAGGCCAAATAGGCCCGACACCCCTTCTCGACCATGCGACAAGCCTTCACATACGAAATGATGTTGCGGGTAGAATAACCTGGAGTGCCTCTCCACTTTAAACGAGGCATGTCCGAAAAAACTAAGGTCAAGTCTTGGCATGGTAGTCTAAGATAGTATGATAGGGTAATAGCCAATCCATACCCAATATGATATCAAAGTCAACCATATCTAAGAGCAACAAGTCTACAAGGGTCTTAAGACCCCCAATCATTACAACACACGAACGATGGACTCAGTCGGCCATGATAGAGTCACCCACCGGTGTAGACACATATACAGGAATACCCAACGCATCACTAGGAATGACCAAGAATGGTGCAAAATACAATGAAACATATGAATACGTAGACCCTAGATCAAATAGTACCGAAGCATCTCAATCACAAACCAGAATTGTACCTGTGATGACTCCATTTGAAGCCTCAACCCCAGGCCTGGCTTGAAGAGCATAACAACGGGGATGGGCCCCACTACCCTGAATCATATCCCTAGGTCGATCTGCTACTAGCTGACCTCCACACCTAGCGGTCTAAGCTCCACCTCTATGACCTCTACCTCTACCTCTAGTACCTCTACCCCTGCCTCTAGCTGGCTGGGGTGGCTGTAGAGCACCTGGTGCCTGAACTATGCCATGAGAATCCTAGTGTTGAGAATTGCTCAGTGCTCGAGGGAAAAATCTGGTAATATGACATGTGTCATCACAAATGTAACAAGCCCTCAGACGCTAAGTCTGCTGTCCCTGTCGACCTGAATGACCTCCACGAAAACTCTAAAGTGGTGGTGCACTAATAGGAGCTGGCGGTGCACTGAATGACTGCTGATCAGAATAGTGTGCCTGAGAACCACGGCCACCGAATGTACCATGAAAAAACTGAAGGGCCAAGTGAAATGGCCTAGGAGGATGGCCTCTACCATATAGATCTCTTCCTTTAGACGAGGTACCACTGAATCTATCGGAATGATGGGTTCTCTAGTCTCCTCCGTGACCACTTCCCTGTGGCAGAACCATATCAACTTTGCGGGCCACATTGGCTACCCCCTGAAAGCCAATCTCACTAGTAGTCTCCGTAGCCATCTGGAGACGAATCGCCTGAATCAAACCATCAATAAATCTCCTCACCCTCTCTTTCTCGGTGGGAAGTATGACAAGAGCATGGCGAGCTAGATCAATAAACCTGGTCTCATAGTGAGTGACCGTCATAGAACCTTGTTGGAGGTGCTCAAATTGCCTCTGATAAGCATCTCACTGAGTAACAGGGAGAAACTTTTCCAGAAACAACTCTAAAAACTGATCCCAAGTCAAAGATGGCGACCCTGCTGTTCTAGCTAAACAGAAATTCCTCCACCAAGTCTTGACAGATCCAGATAGGAAAAATGCAGCAAAATCAACTCTATTGGACTCAATAATGCCCATGTGCCAAAGAACCTTGTGGCAGCTATATAAGAAATCCGGCGGAATCCTCAGAAGAAGCACCGCTGAATATAGTAATGAAGAGCTTGGTGAACCTGTCCAGACTCCACAAAGTGTCTGCAGACATAGCCGCTCCTTCTCCAGCCTATGTAACTACCCCCGGCTGAACTGCCATAGCTGGCTGAACCACTGGAATCTTACCTTGGGGAGCTACCTGCTCCGGAGTACATGTAGAAAGAGTTTGGGCACCTCCTCTAGATTGAGAGGTGGTTGGTGCTACAGGAAGCAATCCTGCTCGAGTGACACTCTCCATGAGGCCTACTAATTGGACTAGGGTAGCAATAAACCCCTCGGGACATAAGCTGGGGCCAAAACCTCCTCCTAAAGTCAACCTCAAACTCCATCGCTGGTGCTGTTGCTCGGGGTTGAGCTCTACCCCTACCTCGACCTTTAGCATGGACTCGTCCCTTGCCCCAAAAGAGAGCTTCCTAGGGCTCGAACTGCTGACTAATAGATGCTGAAGTGTGTGTTCTCTCCATCTACAAAAAGAACAGAGTAGAAATTCGATCAGCATTGGGAAACCAAATCGCACGACAAGAAAGAACAAATGCGAAACTTTTCCTAACTCTCTAGCCTCTAGGGATAAAAACAGACGTCTCAGTACCGATCCCTCAAACTTTACTAAGTTTGTCCATGAGTTGTGAGACCTATGTAACCTGATGCTCTGATACCAACTTGTCACAACCCGGATTTCCCACCATCGGGAGTCATGATGGCACCTACTCATAGAAGCTAGGCAAGCCAAATTTAATTACTTTTCGTTTACAACATAATCCCTTTTAACAATTCATTGCAACAATATAAAAACAACAAAATTAAATAGTAGCGGAAGTCTTAATTATAGGAACTGAATCAAAATGCGGAATAGTCAATATAAGCCTCCACCCAAGACTGGTGTCACAACACTCATGAACTACTAAGAAATATAAAATACAAACGTCTGAAAGAAAACATAAGTTGTTTGTCTCGAATACAATGAGGCAACATGCTAAAAAGAGAAAATAATGGAGATGACAGGCCTACGGACGCTTGCAAGGCTACCTCGGGTCTCACCGGACTGAAGGCCTGCTCCCACCCTAGTATTGTTGCTGCTTCTCAAAACCTGGATCTGTGCAAAATAGCACAGAGTGTAATATGAGGACAACCGACCCCATGTGCTGGTAAGTGTCTAGCCTAACCCCGACGAAGTAGAGACGAGGCTAGACCAGACTACCACTTAAACCTGTGCAATGTTATATATATATATAGCGAAATCAAAATACAAAACAGATAAACAATATGGGGGGGAAGCATGATGTGGGGAGTATAATAATTTCCAAATAAGAGTTGTCCAGTAACAAAGGAAAACAACACAACTCAATAGTATGTAATGAAGCAGAAATCAAAAAGTGCACGACATCACCCTTCGTGGTTTTACTCTCATACTCACCAAGCAATAACATGTTCACGACATCACTCTTCGTGCTTTTACTCTCATTCCTCACATATATCAATAGAATCGGCACGGAATGATACATCGTGTGGAATGGCATCATCCTTCATGCTTTAACACTCTTTCTCATAACAAGCAAACAATGCATGGCATCACCCTTCATGCTTCACACTCTTTCCTTGCCATAAACAAAAAATGCACGGCATCACCCTTCATGCTTTACACTCATCCTCACCCAAACAACAATCACACACAAAGGGGCAAGGGGATTAACAGTTTATAATAGAAATCTCGGCAAGGGAACACAGTTAAAAAATAAATCCCGGCAAGGGAACACTATTTACACAATAAATCCCGGTAAGGGAACACAATTTAAACAATAAATCCCGGCAAGGGAGAAACTCAATAACTTATTATCTTCTTCCACTTTCATCTTATAATTTACATCAACACTTGAGTCGGTGCTCCAAAGATTTACTTATCTCATATAATCGCACAAATTGTATTTCAGCTCGAGCCAACGCTCCACCAAATTTAAAGATCACAATTTCCTTTTTCATACTCTTTGCAAAATATAGAAGTCATCAATCAACATGGAAGTTATAACCAAACAAAAATATCCGCAATATAAAGACGTATGGTCAAGCTAGACACCAATATTTAAAAACTCGTCACCATGCCTATACATCATACTTGATCAATTACCAAGTAGCAAACAAGACTCAACTCATATTTTCTCAAACTAGGGTTAAACCAAGCACTTACCTCAACTTCCACGGCCAAATCAATCCACAAGAACCGCTTTCCCTCTCGAATTCGGCTCCAACTCAATCAAATCAATACAATAATGAATTCATAATAACAATATATGCTAAAAAAATCAAACCCATGGTCTAATTATAGATATCCAAGCTTTCTTCCAAAAAATCTCAAAATCTCCCCCGAGCCCGCTTGGTCAAAACATGAGGATCGGACCAAAATTAAATCCCACATTTACCCACGAGCTCTAATATATATGTTATTCTCAAATTCAACCCCAAAACGAGGTCTAAATGAAAAAAAAAAGTAAAAAGCCCTAGTTCTACCCTTTCCCCCAATTTCTACCCTAAATTACATGATTTAAGCTTAGGAATTCAATAAATAATGATGGAAAATGAAGAATATGAGTTGGGATTTACTAATCCAAGAGGTCTTGAATAAAGGAAGCTTCAATGGATGCCTAAGGACCTTGGAGAAGAAGAAACTCGGATGATTTTATGAAGAATTCGCGACCACACTATTCTGAAAATTAAATATAACTAAGCAAAAATTGCCCTTCGCGTTCGCAACAGGAGAGTCGTGTTCACAAAGGGTATCACTGTATAGGCCATCGCATTCGCGAGCTATGGGGGGTGCGAACGTAAAGAGTAAAAGGTGGAGATTCAGAATATGTTCTATGCGAACACGTGACAGCTAACGCGAACGCGGTGAATGAATTTGTAAGGCTAGCGTTTGCGAGGGGCTATACGCGAAAGGGGAGAGGAAATTTTACCAAGTCCCCATGTGTCAAATAACCCTATGCGTTCGCGATGGAGTAATGCGAACACGATGAAGGACCAACTCAAGGCATTCCGAATGCAGACGAGGCGTCGTGAACGCTAAGAAGGAATTGTCTTGAACAACTGAAATCCATTTTCTACAACTTTTCCTAAGTCTGAAACCACTCCAAAACACCTCTGAAACACTCCCAAGCCTCGGGGCTCCTAACCAAACACATACACTAATTCAACAACATCCTACGAACTTAACCGTGTGATCAAATCGCCCAATCAACATAAAAACAATGAATCAAACCTCAAAATCAATAGTTTTTTCTTCATACTTCATAAACTTTAAAATTTAGAACTTATAGTCCGAAACACGTCAAGCGACGCCCCATTTTGACCAAACTTCACAGAAATATCTTAAATCACAAATAAGACTTGTATCTGGCACCAGAACCAAAATACGGGTCGATACCAATGCATTCTAATCGATTTTCATTTTAATTTCCCTTAATAATTCAGAAAAATAATTTTTACTCAAAAAATTATTTCTCGGGCGTGGGACCTCGAAATTCGATTTCGGGCATACCCTCGAGTCCCATATTTTTCTACGGACCCTCCGGATCCGTCAAATTATGGGTCCGAGTCTGTTTATCCAAAATATTAACCAAAGTCAAACTTATTCATTTTAGTACCAAATTTTAGTATTTGTTTTACAGAATTTCACATTTAGGCTTTCTGGCTACGTGCCCGAATTATGCACGCAAATTGAGGCAACTAAAAATAAGGTTTTGAGGCCTCAAAATCACGAAACGAATAGGAATAGAGGTGATGACCCTTTGGATCGTTATAATAGGTATGGCGCAAGATAATCAGAAATCATGAATTCGAGTTTTGAAATTTTGGTAGAGAGCTTAATCAGGTCTACCTTACAAAAATTTAAATTAAGTGAACAAATGAATTTCAGATCTTTAATTAAAAAGGTTGTATCAACAGAGAGTAGGGATATACATAGGTCAAGTTGGTTTGGATTTTTCAATTACCAAATCAAACCAATAATGTCGTATTTTTAAATTCATAAACCAAATCAAACCGATAAAGTTCGATTTTTCAATATCAATTTTTTTTTGGGGTTTTCGGGTTTTTCCGATAAAATCTCCAGAGTACAAAACTACAAAATATGTAACTTGTACTCCTAATATATTCAACTATATAATGTATTTTCCAAGAAAATAATACAATAATATGAAATAAGTTATAGCGTTACACTAATATATTCAAAAACAAAATTACATTTAGGAAATATTGCTAAGTAATAATCCATAATAAAATTAACATAATCTAAAAATACTATATAGGTCATTATATAGCTAATAAGTAATACTAATTACATAACAAACTACTAAAATATAAAGATAAACTAAGTTATGCATTTTCATTATAAACCAATGTAAACTAAAAATTGATATCCAATATTATCATCATTTTAAGTGTTGAATTGAATTTCTTTTGTTAGTATTAATATTGATTTGAACATTGTTTGAGTACTATATTTATGGGCAATAAAATGTATTTATCATTCACGAATGTTAATTCCAAACTTGAAATATGTATTGGTGGAAAAAAGGCATGACATGTGGACCATCAACAAGGGGACAAGTGACGCTGTCTGATAAGTAAATTAAAGGAATTGAAAAGGCATGAACAAAACACCCATGGTGTTCAATCAGAAGAGGTACCAACCATGACAGCTGAAAAAGAAGAAATAGGTACGAGATGAATGGAGACTATAAAAGGGGAAGGTTCATGAATCTCTTATAAATAAAGAAGGAAAATCAACATTGATCTTGATTACGAAAAATCTTTAGCCATTAATACAATTGTTACAATTATATATGGTAATGGACAATTAAAGTAATTAATGCCCTTAAAAAGCTAAAATTAAGTAGGGAAATCATTATAATTATGTATCCATATATAAGGACCCGATCTTCATTTGTGAAGGCATTTGGATTTTTATCAATATATTCAGTTAGTCTTTTACTTTATTCAAAGTGTTCAAACCGCCATTCTGGAAGAGATTAGCTATCTACATTAAGCTTTCTTTCCTTACTTATTATTTTTATTATTCTTTTTATTCTTTGAATTACTAAGAAAGAGAAGTAATTTTGGTTGTCAGTAATCCAATTTTTTTTTTTATATTAGCTTTGACCAAGAAATCTATTTTTAGGTTAAAGAAATTGGTTCTGTTGCCGAAAATCTAATAATCTGTTCACTTTTCATATTTCATTTTTAGAAACAAAACATGTCTATTGTTAACGAGAATAACTAACCAAATCAACAAGGAGGAACTCCATTGTATCACTCACCTACAACTACTCTTCAGCACTTACGAGAAAGCTTACCTGAAAAGTTTGCTTCACGTACTAATGAGAAACAAGGAGGTCACCAAACTGTTGAACGATATGCTTTGAAGCAGTTGCTTGCATAACACGTGAAGGAAGCACTACGAGCTTTTGCTAGTGGATTAACGAATGCAATACGAACTCCACACCATTGAATACCACCTTGAAAAAATCGCGTACAAGACTCGATAATTCTAGAAGTAGAGAAATACCAAATGAATCCCATTATAGAGGATCAGATACACCAGATAATTTCAATTTACAAAGTTTAGCTTTAAATCTGTAAAAACAGTTGAAGGAGAAAAATGAGTGTATAGAACAAATACATGGCATGCCTCTTTTGATCAAAGGTGTGGATATTGACAAATATTCACAACAATCTTGGAATCCAAGTACAGCGCCTTTGCCAATTCCCTAAAAGTTTAAAAGGCTTGATATCTCTAAATATGACAAGACATTTGACCTACGGGATCATGTCACTGCGTTCACCATAGGTGTGAAAGGCAATGATTTAACCAAGCAGGAGATTGAATCAATCTTGGTTAAGAAGTTTGGAGAAACTCTCATGAAAGGGGCATTAACAAGTTACTCACTTTTGCCTAAGAACTCTATTGTTTCTTTTGCTTAGCTTGCAGATTTATTTATAAAGGCACATTTTGGGGCTCAAAAAGTTAAAAAAAGGATAGAGGATATCTTCAAAGTTAAACAAGGGAGTACATAATTGCTGAGAGAGCTCGTAGATAGATTCCAATGTTAGAGAATGATGTTGCCAGCCTGATAACTGAGTGGCTATGGAATTTGCAAGAAATTTGAATGAGAAAAGTTCATAAGCCACGAGGAGGTTGAAAGAAATTTTGTTCGAGTTTCCTGCAATAACTTGGAATGATATGTACAATAGATACAATACGAAGTTGTGGATAGAAGAAGATACGGTCACACAACCAATGTGAGATGAAAGGAAAGGGCCTAGATGCTCGAAATTAGAGAGAAAGTCTAGTAAGAATGGATACAAGCCCTACATGGGATGTGTGGGGCAATATTTCTAACCTAAAAAAGAGAATACACTTTTTGATTCAAAATCAAGTCAAAAAGAAGAGAGTTATTCTTTCCAATTCAAAAAGGAGTGGGACACCCGAAGCAACGATTTCAACACTCAAGCAAGAATAGGAGATTATAATTTTAACATCATAATTTCTAAATTGGTTGCCATTCTAAGAGGAATAGGAGACAAGGTACAATGGCCAAAATAAATGAGATCGTATTCAGACAAAAGGCACCCAGAGTTCCAGTACGAGTTTCACAATGATCTTCGCCATAGAACAACATATTTCATGCTCTTACAAGGGGAAGTTGAATATCTAATGAAACAAGGCTATCTTACTGATATGTTCAGTGAGAAAGGAAACCAATCATACATGAAAAATAGGCAAGAACCTCTAAAGCATCCATCTCTAAAGAGATCGGTAAACGTTATAACCGGAGGAGATGAAGTTGATGGGGTAATGTACACATCTGCGAAAAAGACATCAAAGGTCACTGTCACTCACGGAAAATGAGTTTGATAAGCCTTTGAAGGTGATAGTATAGTGTTTGATGATAAAAATACGGACGAACTGATGATTCCCCACAATGATGGACAATGATAAACGAGTTTTGATTGTCCCAGGTAGCTCAGTGAATATTATTTTACTAAGAGTGATAAATGAAATGTAAGCTAGTGAAAAGATCGTACCAAAAGCACGATCATTATCTAGTTTTGATAATTCGAATGTCGTTATGAAAGGAGAATTTGCACTACATTTGCAGAAGGAGTAATCAAAGATAGAAAGTTCCATGTAATAGACGAAAACATGGCCTATAATATAATCTTGGGCGGACCATAGATTCTTGATATGGATGTTGTCCCGTCCATATTGCATCAAGTCATCAAATTTCCATCATGGTAGGGGATCCAAAAAATTTGGGGAGATCAACAGACAACACAAAATATTAATTCAATAATGATTGAAAATACAATGGCAGCCAATGATGTAGATGCAAAATAGCAATTCAAGAATTCAGTTGGGAACAGTTCTATTCACACCCCAACTGAAAGCCCATAAGGTCAAACTGTAGTGGATTTCAGACTTAATATAGTTCAAGAACTAGAGGAAAATGACAACATCAAAACAACCACGGAGGAACTCGAAGCCATATTATTATTTGTCCACTAGCCAGACAGAAAAGCCTACATCGAAGCAAACTTGAGCCCGAAAATGAAAGGTAAGTTAATTAAATTTTACGGATAGTTCAAACTGCTTTTCTTGGTTGCATTCAGATATGATAGACATACCACCGAAAGTGATAATTCATAAGCTAAATGAGGATCCATTACATCCACCTGTCACACAGAAGAAAAGAAAGCAATGGTATTTAAAAATCAGGTAATCCAGGATAAGTATAAAAAATTTTGAAAAGCAGTTCAATAAGAAAGGTAAAGTACCCTGACTGGCTAGCTAATACCGTTATGGTTCCAAATATAAATGGAAAACAGAGAATTTGTGTAGATTATACCAATTTAAATAAGGATTGTCCTAAAGATTCATTTCATTTACCATACATAGACCATCTAATTGATTCTACCACAGGTCATGAGTTTTTAAGTTTTTAGATGCTTACTATGGTTATAATCAGCTAAAAATGGACCGTTTTAGATGAGGAAAAACTCATATTTATCACAGACATAGGGACTTATTGCTATAAAGTAATGCCATTTGGCATGAAAAATGTTGGAGCAACGTATCAAAGATTGATAAATTAAGTTCTTTTTAGTATTGAAAAAAAGCAAAAATCAGTTTGAATGGACAGGCGAATGTCAACAATCTCTGAAGGACTTAAAAACGTATATATCAAATCTGTACCTATTGGAAAAACCAAAGGACGATGAGAGATTTCTCATCTACCTTGTTGTGTCATAAGAAGCGGTAAGCACGATTCTGGTACGTGAAGATAAAGGTAAATAATACCTGATCTATTATATTAGTAAGTCTTTACTAGATGCTGAGACATGGTACCCTTACCTAGAAAAACTTGTTTTAGCTTTAATTATGGCATCATGGAAGTTACGATCTTACTTTCAGTGTCATCCTATTTCTGTAGTAGCTGTTTTTCTGCTAGGGAATATATTGCATAAGCAAGGATTATTAAGAGGGTTACCTAAATGGGCTATAGAGGTTAGTGAATATGATATTATATATCAGCTTATAACTTCTATAAAGTCTTAAGTGTTAGCAAATTTTGTAGCAGATTTTAGCTAAAGACTAATTCCTAAAGCATAAAAAGAGCTACAAATATTTACCGTAGCTAATTCGGGGACTTAGACCTTGTTCACTGATGGTTTCTCAAATAGTAAAGGAGAAGGTTTGGGGATTGTCTTAGTTCCATCCTCAGGTGAAATCATAAAACATGTAATAAAATGTTACCCAATTACTAACAATGAGGCAGTGTATGAAGTTGTGATTGCAGGTTTGGAGCTCACGTGAGAGCTTGGTATTGAACAAATCGTAATCAAAAGTGGCTTGTAGCTAGTAGTCAATAAAATGCAGAGGACTCATATGGAAAGAGAAACACAAATGCAGCAGTACCTCAAAAAGGTACGAGAATTTCTTAGGCAGTTCCATACATAAAAAGCTATACAAATACCCAGGGAGGAAAATGCGGAAATAGATGCATTGGCAAAGCCCAGATCTGTTGGTGGGCTGACCAGTGCAGAAAATACTGTTGTTGTATACTTATTACATTCAGCCCTCGACCAAACAGAATAAGGTAAATTTTAATCATTTAACTTGAGAGTGGAGATACAAATTTGTGAATTTTTTGCAGTATGGTATTTTGCCTAAGGATAAAAAGAAATCTTGGTTGCTACGGTTGAAGGTTGTTCAGTATAGCCTAATACCTGGAAATTTATATCGCAAAATGTATGGTGGACCTTTGGCACGATGCATTGGACCTTCACAAATAGAATACGTAATGAGAAAAGTACACGAGGGGCATTGTGGCACTCATACCGGGGAAGATCGTCGGTAAAGACACTAATAAGAGCGGGATACAATTGGACAAAGAGAAGATTAAGCGAAAACCTTTGTAGCAAAGTGCGATAAATGACAATGATACGCTAATAATACACTTCGGCCGGTGGAATTGTTGTATTCAATTATATCGACATGGCCATTCATGAAACGGGGGATAGATATTGTAGGACCATTGTCTCAAGTTAAGGGAAAGGTATGATTTTTGTTAATTCTAATAGATTATTTCTCAAAATGGGTAGAAGTGGGTGCATTTAAATAGGTGCTAACAAAGGAAGTTATGGATTTCTTTTGGAGGAATATAATATGTCGATTCTGAGTCCCAAAGGAGATCATTTGTGATAATGGGCCGCATTTCATAGGCGCGAAAGTTAATAACTCTTTCCAAAGCTGGAAGAGTAAACAGATTAGTTTTGCACCTTACCATCCAATGGCTAGCGGGAAAGGTGAGTCAACAAATAAGGTCATTATCAATAACTTAAAAAAGTAATTGGATGAATCAAAAGGCATGTGTCTAGAAGTACTACTAGGTGTGTTATGCGCTTGCCGAACAACGACAAAAAATAGCACGGTAGAAATCTTATTTTCACTTGTATATAATGGAGATATGCGAGCCAAGCACGAGGTACACACATACAAGTGAGGCAACAAATGAAGAAGAATTATAAGTAAATTTGAATTGACGGAAGAGAGAAGAGAAGCAACAATAATTCAAACGGAAACTCAAAAGTAGATGATTGAATGATACTATAAAAGGAAGGCAAACCTGAGGTATTTTAAAATCGGGGACTTCGTCACCAAAAAGGTGTTCTGTTCAACACAAGCATTGAACGCAGGTAAATTAAGTCCAAATTAGGAATGCCTATATAAAGTTAAAGACAGTGCTGAAAAAATGAGCGTACGAGTTGGAAACTATGGATGGAAAGATGTTACCATCTCATTAGAATGCAATCAATTTGAATAAATACTACTTCTAAAAAAATTTAATACACATGGTCAAGTATCACGAAAGTTCAATTTTACTTTGTTCATCTAAGTTTTACTAACTATTTTAGATGATAGGCAAAAAGCTGGCCCGTACCAAATAATGATATTAGACCCGAAAGACACACAAAATACTTTATTATTCCCGGTCTAGGTTACAACATTTATGATGGCCAAGGGTTAAGTAGTCATCATCTAAAAGATTACCCCCAAGTCACGCATGTATCTCCTTTTTAGGGAAAGGACCAAAAGTAAGGACCTGATTTAGTATTCGAAATCTCATACTTCAATGTTCAAACACTAGGGTGACTATGCATATGGAAGAGTACAAGAGGAAAAAAGATGTACACCACAAAAGTATTGCTTAGCCAGAGTCAAAACCTTGAAGAAATGTCAAAATTTCAAAGGTGTTTGAACTCGCAGAAACAATGGGCAGTAGAGAGTTAGAGAACCTACAAAATATTCCCACGAGCTTGTAGGTTAAGGCCATAGATATCATCTCGGTAAAATATACTCGCATTTGTAAACTTGTTATAAGGAAAGTAGTTATCAAAATGTTGTACAAGATTATTTATTTCACAGTAAAAAAAACTTCTTCAAATTAATTCATGTTTCATATCTTTGCACCAATATGGAGATGTGATGTTAGTGTTGTTAATATAAAAGGGACCTCTTTTATAAAAAGAACCGTGCATATTGAAGGTGCGATCCTAAAGAATTTTTATGCAAAGATAAACTTAAAGAGAAAAAAAATATAATATGCAGAAAAAAGATATTTATATCATTTCCCCATAAATAGGGAAGGGAAGATCTCCCAGAAACTACTCAAAAAAAAAGAGATTCAACAAAAAACAGCACAAACCCAAGCCACTTTCACAAAAGCCAAGGGTACAAACTAAGGATTATCATCCACGGAGAAGAGGGATCAACTTGAGAAGATGAAGGTTGAATGTCAGCTTCACCAGGAGTAAGTCCATCTCTATCACCTTTGAAACCTTTATCCTCGGGTGTTGTGAAGCTTTAATGTAGCTGAGTTTGTTCAATCGCTTCTTTAGCCTTTGCAATTTCAACATTAAGGTCAAAACCCTCCTGGCTAGCTTCAGTTAGAGTCTCAGAATGGGTGTTCAAGAAAGCCCAGCTAACATCAAGTGTTCATTTGTCTTCAAGAGCCTCATAATCCTTCTCCCACTTCTCAATTCCAACACTCAACTCCTCTTTCTCTTCTTCTGAAGCTTCATAAGATGCCTTCAAAAGAGTAAGAGAACTCTTAAGGAACTGAATCTTGCCCGATGAGGTACGAAGGTCTTCTAGAGATGGGGTGAGAAGTCGCAGCAAATCACCCGCGTACACCTCTTTCTGGTTAATGAGCTCTTTTAAACTTCTTATTTCTTCGGTTTCTTTGGAGTGCTTCTCAACGAAGGAGGATCCTAATATGTCCTTGTCTTTTCAACTTGATTGGAGGAAGCTTTTAAAATTGTTAGTTCGGCTGTGGTTATCTTCAGTTATTATTCTAATGCTACCTTTTCCTCAGTAAGAATATCTTTCTTCATTTGAAGGCCTTTGAATTGCTCCTTCTAATCATCCTCAGTGCGCAACTCAATCACTTGTTGGTCCGTCCAATAAATTATTCTCATAATCTTAGTACATGTCAAATTGATATATAAAAATACAAAGGGAAGAGATTTAAAAACATGAAAGGAAGGGGAGGAACATGAAAAGAGTAAAAATATACCTTGAGGGAGGATTGTATGCTATTTTTCATTAAAGTTAAGGAACTGTAGGACTCAAGCTTCTTCCTTTCTATGGGGCCAAGTAATGGTTTTAACCATACAATGGCTTGACCAGATTTCTTCAACAAATTCCCATCATCGGGACTTCAATTAAAAGCTTTTGCATACCCTGTCTACCTCTAGAAGTCTTAACTCCTTCACGTGAAGCAGCAGCATGGACAACAACTAGGGTGGATTTAGGTAGGGAAGCAGGAGAAACATGAGGATTGGCAGCCGAGGTAATTGATTTCATCGGAAGAGAGGAAAGTGGTTGCTCTTCTGAAACATAACCAAATTCTTCTTCACTCTCAAATCATTTGGTGAAGAGTCTGTCAATAGAACTTGAGAGGGGGTGGGGTTTATTGAAATGACCAGCATCTTCATCAAAGGTGTCTAAGTGGACACTATCTGGCTTATCAACAAGGATAAAAGACCTCGGAGAGGGGTCAGGAGAAACATGGACTTCATCATCTAGAACCACATGTCTTCTGACTCGTAGTTTCCTCACTAAGGAGTGTTCTTCAGTATTCTCTTCATCTTCAGAGCCAGAGACTTCAAAATTCTTCCTTTTGGAGGAAGACACACTTATAATTTGCTCTTGCACAGAGCTTACAGAAAGCCTATCAGAAGAAACAGAAGCGGGGCTGATGCCATGAATGGCAAACCATAAAAAGTATGTCAAAAGAAATGAAAAGGATAAACAAGTAAGAAGAGAACCACGGGGGATAAAAATTCACCGTAGGTCTTCACTTTCCATCAAAATTTATGTGAGGGGAACTTTCAAGATCTCTTGCCCATGGGAGCAGCAGTCAATATTTTTTCTACCCAATCACGGAAATCAGAAAGTTTTGTGAAGATTTCCATGGTTGCTAAAAACTGAACACACACTTATGTGAAGAAAATTACACGCCAAGGAAAGCAAAGAAATAAGAGGAAAAAAAATACTTACGTGTAAATTTTCTCTTTTCAGTGAAGGTCATATTCTCTTGACGCACTAACTCACGAGTGGGGACAGCAACAAATCGAGCATACCATCCATGGTAATAGTCATCCTCAGGGCTGACTACAACTCTTTTGCTTCTAACCGAGAGGGAAAAACACCTTTACGAAAAAGTTTCGAAGGATACAGGTGGAGCAAGTGACACAAGGTAAAGGGGGCAAACACTAAACCTGACAAGTGACGAAGGCAAGCAACTACTCTCTATACAAATAGACCTATTTGACCGAAGCAAATGATGAAATTGCGGAAAAATCAATAATCACGAGATCAATGGGAGGAGTAAACCCGAAGGTAAAGAGATAAGTATATATAAAGAAATAACCTTCATGGTAAGAGGTGATTCTTTGATCGACATAGGGGTCATTCTATAAAACTAGGTTTCCAGTGACATTCACGATGAACCAAGGAAAGGAGTCTCGGAGTAATCAAGCTAGGTAATGACCAGCTGGTTTAAGAGACACTATGGAAGAAACCGATTTTTTCCATAGCTTCATGATCTAATATAAAAGAGAATTCTTTTAGGACAATCTCAGAAACATTGGGTTCTCGCATGGGTTCGTTATGATATCTCCCTCGAGAGAGGATCTAGGAGTTAAGAAAGCTCCAGCCCTAGAAAGAGAAGGCCTAGCAATACTACTTTGAGGAGTAGAACTATGAGTGGATAACGAGCCTAAACTACATAATCTGCCACCTCTCCTCTTCCCGGTAAGGGTAGTAGAAGGAGGGAGTTCATCAACGATCACCACTTTACGCGGGTCTAAAGATGAAGAATGATTTAATGAACGAGAAGACATCTTTAATGGTGGAAATACATGGTAAAGAAGAAGAAGTGCAAGAGAAGTTAGGGAGATGAATGCACGGAAAAATAAATAGATTTTCGAAATTGAGTGTGATGAGGTATTTATAGGGGAAAAAATCGTCATCAGAGATGATCATTATCAAAGTTAATCATGGAACCGTCACTTCACCGCTGATGTAACCGCTGAAAAATAATAAAATAGCGCTAAAACTGCAAAACCAATTGTGAGCACGTGATTTTTTCCCTACGTAAGAATTACTCCCAAAATATTCAAAATAAAATAAGTTTTGTGTTGAGCGTGATCTTTGTCATTTTGTGTGTTGTCTTTCTCTTATTATTTGCATTTTTGTGCGCGTATTTCTATTTATTTAAATGAAATACAAAATATTTGCATTTTTTTATATAAATTTATGTTTGTAATTTAGAGTAATTAAGTTTGCTTTACGAAAATAGAAAATCACATAAAAATATATATCTTTTGCATTTTTACCATTTAAGGTCCAATTGTGTAAATTTTGTTTTAATTTTGTTATTTTATAACGTATGATAATTTTATTAAGCATCAATTTGTTATTTGTGAATTAATTAGGATTTTTATAATTTTTTGCATTAAGATTTTTTGGTTTACATTTGGAAATTAATTTAGGAGTAAAATAAAAAAAAATCAAATAAAAGAGAAGGAAATCGGAATTGGGCTTAGTGTATTTTAATCTTCAAAGCCCAATTTAAATGCACCCAATTCCATAACCCAAAACCCATCAGAAATATACCCTGCCCAGACCCAACCTCTTAGCCGCCCCGTCACCCTAAAACCCGCCCCATTTCCCATTTTTAATCTGGACCGTTGATGATATTCCATCCAACGGTCCAGGATTAATTAACCATTTTACCCATAACCAAATGACCCCCCCCCCCCTTTTCGTCCGATCTCCTCTCATTTTTGCCCTATTTGCAATCCCTCTCAAAACCCTAAAGAACCTTCTCCCCAAGAACCCTAGCCGCCGGACCTCCCCCACACCCAAAACCCGGCGGCGACGCCACAATCCATCACCAAATTTACACCCTCGAACCCCCAAGCCTCCCTAGTCCAAAAATCCAACCGGTTACCCTCAAATAATACTAGAATTATTCGAATTTTAAATCGAAAATTTGAGCCCAAGAGCCCTAGACGAATTTCAAGCCGTTTGAAGATTTTAGTGGTTCAATAGGTTTTAGTCGAGATGTTCTTAATTGAGAACGGTCGACTAAAACCCGTTTGGCCTAAAAAATCTCGAGTCCGAGTTGGCCCATGTCCGTTCGATTCCGAATACGAAAATTCAAGTGGCCGGCCACTGCTTTGTTCTAAATTATTCGGAGGTACTATTTTATTTCCTTTCTTTCCTGGTTTATTTTATTTGTTTTGATTATGGTTGTTCGTTTGTTGTGATTTTCTGTTTTTCCTCATCTGTTTGGGACCCTTTATTTGGTCGACTTGTTATTTCCTTGATTTGTCTATTGTAAGTGTGGTATTATAAGATAAGAATTCGACTCGATTCGATAGTCGTCGAATTGTTATTTTCCCAGCCCCTTTGATTTTTGCCCGACCTTGTGAATCCTGTTAGTCGCAATGCAGTTAGTTAGTCTACTCGAATCGAGCAGCTTATTTGATTACTGAAGTTAGATTTACCGCTGCCGAATTGAGTTGTAAATGTCTATTGTGTGTGTGTTGAAACTTTCCTACAGAATCTTTTTGAAACTTTTAAAAATCTGAATTGCTTAAATCTGTCACGAATTGGATAAAAAGTTTAATCGATAGCTAAAACGTTATTGGTTTGGATTTTGTGGAGATTTCTGTTTGCATTGTTTGTTTAAGGATTTGATTTGCTTTGTTGATTGTTCGACTCACTGGTTAAGTTCATTGTTAATCAATTTTGGTTTGGATCTTGTCGAATCCTAATGTGTGTATTGCTGAATTCTGTTAGGCCTTTGTTATAGCTGATAGGCTTTTGGATAGATTGATAGCTTCAGTAGCTTTAGGAGGTTAGCTTAGGGGATTGAAACCTGAAAATTATTCAATTTAAGTGGGCTACCAATGTTGAATATTAATGCACCACTTAGCTTAGAATTGCTTAATAAATAGGGGACTTGCTGGCTGGTTTAGTGTTTTGAAAAGGTGAGAAAAGCAGATAACATGGGAGTAGTGATTAGAAGATAAAGGGATGCACATGGGAGGGAATATACAGCTAAAAAGGATGAAAAGGGGGGAATAATAGGTGCTGAACAGATTTAGAATTGATTAAAAAAGGGGTTGCTGGATCTGTTGATGATCTATAAAAGAGAACAGATTCATACACTGGAACAGAGAACAGACATTGAGAAAACAGAGAGAGACTCAGAGGAATACATACACATTGAGAACAGGGGCAGAACACTAGATACACATATACATACAACTTTAATTCTCAAAAAAAAAAAACTCACTGGCAGAACACTAGAACACACTTTGAAAACTGTCGTTGGTTCACTTTAAACTCTCTGTTTGGCTTTAAACATCCCTGGAACTTCCTGTTGTCCTTGGCCATTTTGTTTCTTCAAGCTGTTTTTTGGAATTTGGGTGTCATTGCTGTTCGTTTGCTGTTGTTATTGTATCGACTTTGCTTGGTCGTTGCTGGTACTGATTACTGCTGTTACTGCTGCCAAATTTTGTTGCTGACCTTCTCCTTCATTTGTAAAACATTTCCAGGTACACACTCAAGTTCATCAATGTAGCCTCTTGTTTGAAAAAGAAATGGGATCTGAAGAGCTTTTTTAATTCTGATGAATATATATTTGTTCAGTATTTTTATGTTAAAATTGTGTGAGTATATGTGATCCGATTTTGTTAATTGATTGAGGTTGTTTTGATTTCGAGCGAACCATTGGTTCTGATTCGAGGTCTTGTTCGCATTTTGGATCTGGAATTGTTTGGTGGTTTTGGTCTTTGCTATATGAACATTCAACATCATTGTACAGTCATTTCCTAGATTTTTAATTAATCCAGTTGTGAAGAATGTTGGCAACATAAAGGTTATGTCCATCCTTTGGCTTTAATATTCAGATTGTTTCAGATTGTTTAATGTTAGAAAATTGTCTTTAAAACTGGTTCTTGTATTGAGGTTGGCGTAACTTTCAGACTTGGTGAAGTCTTGATCATTTTTTTTTGAGTTTGCGAAGAACTTGCTAATGTTAATATGCAGATAAAATAGAGTATTGCTCACTTGCAAAGCAAAAAAAAAAAAAATAAAGTTTTAGGAGTGTAAGATAGGATGATTTCTTCTTTAATCTTTTTATGGTCAATTGATGCTTTATGCACAGTGTTGATTTTAGAAAGATCTTAATATGTTATTAATTAATTAATCTTGTGTAATGCCTTAGTTTAGAATAAGCCATTGTAGTTAAATGGACAAAAGCTTCATACTACTTGAGACAAAAAAAATGAGTCCATGAATTGCGTGTATTAAGTAATGCGTGAATGAACAGTGGCATTATACAGATGACTGTTTTATGATTTCAAATAGCTGCATCATATACCCTGTTGTAATTAGTTTCTATTTTGGTACGGTTTCAAATTAATAGAACGGTTTAAAGTTTTAATTAGAGCACATAATTTATAAACATGTATAAAAATCAGGTATTTTTAGCCATTTATAATAATTGAAGCGACCGTGCTAGAACCACGGGATCCGGGGGTGCCTAACACCTTCCCTCGGGTCAACAGAATTCCTTACTTAGAATTTCTGGTTCGCAGACTTCATTTGGAAAGTCGGAAATTTCCTCGATTCGGGATTTAAATAAATCGGTGACTTGGGACACCTTAATTTATTCCAAGTGGCGACTCTAAAATAAATAGAATAATCCCGTTTCGAATATTGTCACTTAAATTGGAAAAACTCCCTTACGCTTCTGCCCCCGGGTAGCGGGCGCGCCAAAAGGAGGTGTGACACCAATTACAATGAAACACGTGTCTTGAGCATTAAATAGACATGATGTATGTCTCATTGATCCCGAAGAAGGCATTATAGTAATCGGGAAAAGGAGGCAAGTAATGCCCGCCATAAATACATACCAATTTCCGAATATTCAGTAGAGAATATTCTAAAAGTAGGGGGACTATCTATATCGGTGGAACAAAGGCATGACACGTGGATCATCAGCAAGGTGACAAGTGGCACTGTCCGTTAAGTAAATTAAAGGAATTTAAAAGGTACGCACGAAACACCACGGTGTTCCATCAAAAGAGGTATTGGCCCTAACAGTTTGGAAAGACGAAATAGATACGAGATGAATGAAGATCAGAATAGGGGAAGGTTCATGAATCTCTTATAAATAAAGAAGAAAAATTGGCATTGATCTTGATTACGGAAAATTTTCAATCATTAATGTAACTGTTACAATTATATATGATAACGGGTAATCAAAGCAATTAATACTATTAACAAGCCAAAATTAAGCAGGAATGTCCTTATAATTATGTATCCTTATATAAGGTCTAAATCCTCATTTATAAAGGCGTATGAGTTTTTATCAATATATGCAATTAGTCTTTTACTTTATTCAAAGTGGTCAAACTGCCATTCTAGGAGAGATTAGCGATCCGCATTAAGCTTTCTTTCCTTACATAGCATTTCCATTATTCTTTTATTCTATGAATTAACAAGAAAGCGAAGTAACTTTTCTTATCATTAACCTGATTTTTTCTTGATATTAACTGTGTGACCGAGAAATTTATTTTTGGGTTAATCAAAATAATACTTAAAAGAAAAAAATGTGCAGAGCTTAAGAAATATTTATAAATTACATTACAATAAACTAATTAATTATGGTTTTACATTACAATTTTGGGTTGAGTTAGTTTCGGTTTGACTTTTTTTAGTTCAAACCAAACCAAACTAGTTATGGTTGGGTTTTTTTTTTTAATTACCAAACCACATCGAAATTTTTTTTTATTTGACTCGGATTATCGATTTGGTACGATATAATTATCGATTTTCTTTGTACACTCCTAATAGAGAATATTGTTCCTGAGTTCAAATCAATACGGAAGTTCACCTTATTATTAGAAAAAGATTTGGATCAACCCAATTTTCATGACACAACGCCCCAACCAAAAAAAACCTTGAGCGTGTATATATATATTTGTGAGCGCGCTAATGAATTCTCAATCCATAAATCATAATTTAAATGTGTAATAGTTTAAAGGTTAAAAAATAAAACTCGAAACCTTCAAATTTAAATCTCTAATCCATTTCTCACAAAAAGTTTACCTCTCTTTAGAGTGACGCTAGGGATCTATTTGGTGACCAGCCATGGCAAATTAAGTTGTATGATATGAGTTGACCCTTTTGCCATGTGACCTTTCATTTCGTACGAAGCTTCAAAAGAAGTAGTTACTACTAAACTAATAAGAAAACAATTTCAAAATATAACATAATAATCATATCAAGATTGGAGACAGCCAAAAAATACGTTTTCCCTCAGGAAGTCTTCAAAGCTCGTCTGTCATTTAAACGTTGAATTTGAACTTCAACTGTTCTTTTTTAATTCTTATTTTTCTTTCTAATCGTCAGGTCATCAACAGAGTGTGTATAGAATAATGAATATAAAATAATAGATGATTGGCGGTCGCCCTCAATTTTTAAATATATAATTAATTTTTTTGAACGTTTGTGTGTAAGAATGGCGATAGGAGGAGACTTAGATTCAAGCGAATTTAAATATTTAATAATAGTAGTAGTTTGAAGACAAAGGGCTTCTTTTGTGGAATAACTACAACTATAAGAAACCTTCAACAAACTGTTCAAAGAGACCAACCAAAAAAGGTTTTAATTTCAAGCTATGGAGAAAATATTGGATAACTCCATCACAGAAACAGTTTTAGCTAGAAATCATGGCAATAATCATGAAGAAGAAGCAGTCGGGAAAGCTTTAAAGGTAAAATTAATCTCTGTTAATTAGCTTCCTTCTTCATTCTCTGTGTGCATTTATATTTGAAGTCCAAATTTTAGTTTTAATCTTGGTAGAAAATTCATTAGTTTCCTTCCAGGTTCATGGTAATGATGATACTTTAATTTCATGCATTAAAAGTTTAAACCTTTGTACCCTGAATTACATCGTGGGAGATATGTTTGAGTCAACCATGATTTCTCTCCTCAATGGCTACCTATTTTGTTTATATGGTTTTTTTAAATATATATTTCGATTTATATCAAACTTTTCAATTGAAAATTAAGAGTAAATAACACAATTAGATGATGTACTACCAATGATGGAGTTTGTTATTAAAACAGTTGTGTAACAGAATTTTGCATAAATAGTGTTATATCCTGTTAGACCAAGCTTAATTTTGGCCAAAAGTGTTTTTTTTTTTTGGCAAAAGCATTTTTGGCCAAAAATTGAGGTATTTGGCCAAGTTTCTGGAGGAAAAAAATATGTTTTTGAGGAGAAGCAGAATCAATTTTGGATAAACAGAAAAAAGTAGCTTCTCTTCAAAAGCATTTTTTTCAGAAACACTTTTGAGAAAAATACGCTTAGAAGCAGTTTTTTAAAGCTTGGCTAAACACTAATTGCTACTCAGAAGTATTTTTCAAACTAATTAGTCAAATACAAACTGCTTCTTACCAAAGTACTTTTGAGAAAAGCACTTTTAAAAAAAACACTTTTTAAAATAAGCCGATTTTTGCAGCTTGGCCAAACATGCTATTAGTCTATTATCATAACTCTAACTTGTATACGAGTTTGAATCTATTATCACAACTCAAATTGCATTGTATGCAATTTTGAATCTAGTCGTTGAGGTTTTGAAGTAAAAACTTTAGATGATTCCCCTAAATTAAAGGATATCTCACAACTGGTCAATATCTTTCTTAATTAACGGATAGTGAAAATTGTCTTTCATTTCGTGTTACTCAAATTATTTTTCTATGAAATGTTTTGGTTGAATTGAAAAAACAAACTTATGTATAATCCACTTCTTGCTCATCAATGAGAAAATGATGTAATGTACTATTTTGAATGTAGGATGATGAATTTAAGTCGGCCATAGCAGAAGTGAATGAGCTAAGATTAGAGAATTCAAGATTAAGAACGTTACTTGAACAAATACAGAAGGATTACAATTCTCTCCAAAATCGCTTCTCTAATATTTGTCAACCAGATCATAAGAAGAGTGTCAGCCCAACATGTACAACTGAAGATGTTACTGAAGAAGAATCTGAACTAGTCTCTCTTCGACTTGGGCGAAGTCCTAGTCGTAATGATCAGTACAAAAAAGATGATAAGAAAAGAAATTCTTGTCAGTCCAGTGATGGGCTTCAACTTGGGCTGGACTACAACATTGAATTATCTAAATCTGATCCTATCAAGCCCAATACTAATCCAAGCCCAGATAACATGATAGAAACAAAAACAGAGAATGAAGTTTCACACAGCCCAAGTACTAAGAGAGCTGGTGATGATGAAGTTTCCCAGCCCAATGTCAAGAGAGCTAGAGTCTCTGTTCGGACAAAATGCGATTACCCAACAGTAAGTATAAAAATTCAATTATGATTTTATCTTGTTAAAATTTCATGGTATAGCCAGTTTTCACACTGGTCAATAAAAAATAGCCACTGTTTACGAAGTCAATGAAAAATAGCCACTGTTTACGGGAGTTCTAGTATATTTGTGTACGAACTTCAGTATATTATGCTGGACCGGTATACTTTGCTAACTCCTGTAAAATTTGCGGGAGACTGGAGCACTAGTGCTCTAAATTCCAGTATATTATACTAGACAATTATACTGCTGGAACTCTCATAAAATTTGCGGGAGTTCTAGCATAATTATGCTTGAACTCCAGTAAAATTTGCGGGAGTTCCAGCATAGTTATCATGGAACTCCCGTAAAATTTACGGGAGTTCAAACATATTTATGTTGGGACTCCGGTAAAATTTACGGGCATATTTTTCTAGATTTTGAACAGTATTTTCGCTCAGATTAAAGTGGCTAAATTTCGATGACTTTTGAAACTTGGCTATTTTTCAACGACCAGTGGTAAATCTGGCTATTTTTTAATTTTTTCCTTTTATCTTTTAACGTATTAAGTGTGACTTTATTTCTCACTTTTCTTTTTCGTTAATACAGATTAATGATGGTTGTCAATGGAGGAAATATGGACAAAAGATATCTAGAGGTAATCCATGTCCACGTTCATATTATCGGTGCTCAATCGCTCCATTATGTCCAGTGAGAAAACAAGTCCAACGATGTGTTGAAGATATGTCCATATTGATCACAACTTATGAAGGAAAACATAATCATTCACTTCCAATTGAGGCTACTGCTATGGCCTCTACTACTTCAGCTGCTGCTTCGATGCTTCTTTCTGGCTCATCTAGTTCTCAATCATCTAAAGATTTTAGAAATTTGCCTAATAATTCCAAAACAACACCTCTTTATTTGTCCAATTCTCCTTCAAATTCAAATCCTTTTCCCACCATCACATTAGACTTCACCACATTCCCAACTACTTCATCATTCACTAGTTTCAACTTCCCTTCCAATTTCCAATCTAACACGGGATTTCTTTCTAACAGTTTGAACTTTTCCTCGCCTGAACCAGACACACTATCCAAAATTTTGGGCAGTGGGTATGTAGATTATGATTCTACTACTACATTACCATATAGCAAGAGCCTCGCAAACATTGGCTCATCAAATCTTGGAAGGCCATCCCCTGCTCAAAAACAATTTGACCAACCAATTCCTGGAAAGAATAATAACAGTAGTAGTAGTGATAAATTGAAGGAGAATTCTTCTCAACAGGCTTTAACGGAAACGTTGACAAAGGCAATAGCATCAGATCCTAGCTTTCAATCGGTGCTAGCTGCTGCTATTTCATCAATGGTTGGTGCCACCAAAACTTGAACTGGAGACTGGATGATCAAATTCAGGTTCCAAATTCAAGTTCCAGAGCACAGATAATTTAAATGATGAAGTTTTGACGCTCTTGTTATTGAAGTTTAGTCAACAAGAGATATTTTAATTAAACGTTCTTTGTTTTTTTGTCATTAATTTGATAGCTTTCATATATACACAAATGTAAACTCTTTGACTGTTTTAATTAGTCATATTGATGATGCCCTTTCTTTCATGTTAATCAGCCAAGTCAAACATGTTTAGCTTATGCTTTTAGACCTGATTTTCTTAGGTTCTTATTTGGTAATTTACATTTGGTCAAGGGAGGCAAAAGTTCTCCTAAGTTTTCTTTTAATGTTAGTCATGTCTAAGCCATTTTATGCCCATATCGACTAATTCACTCGATATTTATTAACATTACACCCATATGGATAGTGGATAACTCTTCAGCGACGATTTAGACAATGGAAATTATTTACCTAGTGTTCACACACTAAAATTTGAACCTTGATTCCCAAGGTTTTCTCTCCGGCCCTTCGACCATTAGGACGTTGTTAGGGTTTTGCTCTGAATTTTTAATATATTAGGACTCTCTTTCTTGATGGAAGGGAAAACGACTTCTAAAAAGAATAAATCTCCCTCATGTACTGTTTAGGGGGATATTTTTCCCTCAATAATTTCTTTTCCTACTAATTTTTATATGTAGGTCAATTAACCAAACCCATTATAGTATCCTATTTTATTATAATTCTTTTGTCGTCTTGATTTATCGTCTACCAAGTTTTGTATTGTTAGCTTCCGCATGCACCAGTTTGAACGATAATGAAGACTTATCCAACAAGTTTCAACGTGATGCTACATGCGGAGATATAAGGAAAGCAAGAAAGAACTATCTGACTTCGCTAAGAGATCCTACTCCCAAAGAAAGGAAGCTTAAGAATTGTCATTAAGAGAGGTGATAAATTTACGATCACAAATATTTTAAATCCTTGTTGATCCATCATTATAAAAATAAAAACTAACTTTTAATCCATGTTTGGGCCACTTTTAAGCAATGCCGGTTTTAAGCCATGCCTACTTATAACATGGGAGCTCCAATGCGAGTTTCAACTCATGTTATTTTTAAAGCGTGTGCTACTTTCAATAAATATCAATTTTAACATGATTACCTAGTTATATTATAACAAAAACTTATTTATTATCTTTATTTAGGTTCCTTATTAATTACTTTATATACTTATATTTACTAGTTTAATATAAAAATATAAAAAAAAGAGGAAATAAAACATACCTTAGATGCTGGGTATTAGTTACACATAATCCCCCTACATTTAATATGCTCTTCCTTTTTCGAAAGATTACAAAACATCATTTATCTTTGTACTTTCCTACCGGTAAGAAACCTACTGATACCAAAATCATCACCTCTCTTTCATACGAATCAACCAATCTTCTCTCAGTCTCCCTCATACAAATCAAAAATTATCTCTCTAAAATTATAGCATCATATGCTTCTCGGAATCAATTCCACCAACAACCACTAAAAAGTTCAACTATCAACAAATCCATCAACATTATCTCTGAAATCGTAGGTGGGGGGGGGGGGTCTACCATTGACATACCATTAAAAAGCGTCGAAGCTTTGAATTATATATTCAGATTTTACGAATTTATATTTTTTTGGATTGGGTGTTCTTGAAAACGCTTGAAACTATCCTTTAGAGTTTATATGTCAATTTTAAGGGAGATTCGTTAAGTTTAAAGTTGGTTTTAGGTTGAATTTCTGAATGAAACTCGGCGGAGAAGAAGTTTCGAAATTGTATTACGATTGTAGGATAATTGTATCATAATTGTATCTGAGTTTTATTTGATACGTCAATGCCTAAGATAATTCGGATACAATACTAATACAATTACAAGCCGGAATGGTGGGGAAGGCGACCCTCCTTGCTTCAATGGAAAGGGGGACTCGCCATTTCACAGCCGCTCCTCTACAACTACCTTTCGCCCATATTCGACCTTGGAAAAGACGTGCCTCACCTTGGTGTGGGCTAGGCAGAGGCTCTGACATTACCCTTAAGGCCTATTCCCTTCTCCTGTTGGCAAGGATGGATCCAAATATCTCTTTTAAAAGCCGGCACTCACTTGCCATCCACACTCAAACCTGTCCAACAAAATATAATATTGTATCATAATTTAAGTTTAGAGTTGGTTTTGGGTGGATGTTTTAAATTGAAACTTGGAAAAGATGAAGATCAAAGTTGTGTCATAATCTAGAATTGTAGCATAATTGTATCATAATTTGTACCTAAAATAATATATGATACATTTCTAATACAAATATAATACGTTATTGTATTAGTTTAAGTTTAGAATCGGTTTTAAGTTGTATAGAATTATGTAAGAATACTTTTAGTATTGTATGATACAATTATCATACAATCCCTGGATATTTTTCCATTTTCAGTGTTGTCCGGTCTCCAACAAAAGAACGATGCAATTGATGATTTAATAATAAAAAGTTGTCGCCAATGGTGGGAAGAGAGAAGATGGAGATTCTAGGTGTAGATTTAGGGATCTTGATGTAAAAAAAAGGAAAGAGAAGAGGAAAGGGGAAAAAGGAAATGATATAATTCAATCCCTTAATTGAAGGCACTAATAATGAGATGAGCACCTTTTAAGAAGAAATCTATACAATTTATACGAAAAACCTAGATACTTATTAAAAACTACAAAACATAGAGAATATTAGTAAATAAGTTTCTAATATAGTATAGCTAGGTAAAAATCCCAGAAAACTATCCTGTATAGCCCCTCAAAATTTAATTGCCCATATTTTTACCCACTTATAGAAAATGGTCTTCCGGCCCAATTTTTTGCAACTATAGTTGTTATCTATTTCCAATGCATTTATCTTCCCAAGACAACATTTAATCCTAGCCTTTTTTATCTTTCTTTCATTTCTATCAAATGCACAATCTTTTATCTTTCTTTCATTCTATCCAATGCACAATTTTTTTTCCTATTACCATTTTCTTTCCCATCCTCTTTCTTTCTCTATGTCTTCTTCGTCTTCCTTTTATCTTTTTATTTATTTATTTTCCTTCCATTCTCTATCTCTCATTTCATATTTATATTTTTTCCCTTTATTATTTTTTACTTCTCACTGAAAAACTTTGTTTGAGTACCTAGAAAATCAAAATTTTTTTAATTCACCTTATTAAATTTACTCATTTACGATGCATGATACAAGAGTGGCAGCAAAAGTCGTGATTTTCTAGTCAAGCTTCTTCTTATATAATAGTATTTTGTGAGTGAAGAACTTTTACAGTGAGTATCGATGGTGGATATGGATTTATGGGGTATTTGGATGAAACTTATATATATATATATATATATATATATATATATATATATATATATATATATATATATATATTAAATATCTTATATACACATCGTATAAATTTTGTATATAAGTGTATCTTGTATTTTTTTAGTGCATTTTGTATATTTTTTGTATAGTGGCGGTCTGTTTTGTATATATATTGTATATTGACGGTCTAACTTGTATAGTGACAGTCTATTTTATATATTATTTATATTGTAACCATCTATTTAGTATATATCTTTTATAGTGACAGTCTATTTTGTATAGTGTCATTCTATTGTACATATAAAAAAATATGCAGAAGAGACAAAAACAGAGGAAATAATCACAAAGTGTTGACCAAAAGTTGCAATAACACAAGATGATCAGTTCTTAGGTCAAATTAATCTAAAATCATATTAATTTTTCGATACTCCAGAATATTAAAATTATTTTACAGAGATGGAATAAAGAGAAACTCTTAGAAATTAAAGAATAAATGACAATCACCCCTTTCTGTCAATTCTAATTTCTAGGGGAAAAAGTTAAACTATAGTATATACTTACAATCAATAACGTCTTGTTTAAGGTATTATAAATTGTCACAATTACTAAACTCTGAATTGGGTATGTTTTATTTTAGCTTTTGCACAATCCACAAAGCAGTAAGCAAATATTTCAAAAAAAAAACACAAGTTATCATAAAGAATCAGAATTAGATTAACAATCCTTAGAAATACATAAATGGTCAATAAAACTATTCAAACTAAAAATAGAAAATTCAAAAAAGGGAAAGAACTTTAATTTACCAGAGGAGCAAAAGTTGATAGTATAAAGGTGTGTTTGAGTTGAAGTCAAGGTTTGTATATAGCGTTTAAGTTATTCCTTTTGTGTTTTTTGCTGGCGGTCGGTAAGCTATATAAGGTTCAATATCATTGAAAAATGATCGTGAAGAACAGAAAATACGGAAATTACAGAAGAAAGAAGCAGAAAGCGGTAGTTTGGCTAGCCACCAAAATTGCTTTTGGGCTATAAATTGTGTATTGTAATTATGGGCTACCGAATGATATAGATTTGGCCGGAGTGGATATAAATGATATTTGCTCTTTTAACTAATATTTATTCTTAATGCGTGAGCTCCTTTTAGCCCATTCTTAAGCTTCTTTCAACTAATACCAAGGTTTTTCCATCTATACCTGTTTTATTGATGAAGATTATGTGAAGAAAGTGACTCAAGTTTTGTCAAAGCTCAGGCCAAGGGGAGAATTGTTAGGGTGCTTCCCTGAATTTTTAATCTACTATGATTTTCTTTTCTTGAAGGAAAGGAAAAATACTTCTAAAATGAATAAATCTCTTTTATATAACTTATTCTTGAAGGAAAAGTCTTCGACATCCATAAATTGAGGATCTCTGCTTCTCACAACAATAAAAATAATAACAACACAATAACAACAACAACCATGATGTAGTTATCAAAAGAGTGTTCTTTAAGGGGAGATTTTTCTCTCAATAATTTTTTGTTTTTAAACTAATCTTTATATGTAGGTCAATTGACCAAACCCATTATACTTATCCTATTTTAATATAATTCTTTTGTCATCTGATTTATCGTCCATTGAATTTTGTATTGTTAGCTTTCGTATGCACCATGCTATTTCATCCCAACAGATGCCTCGTTAAGAGCAAGTTTCCAGAAAATTTAGGGTCAGAAATGTAAAAAACTAAAAGTTATAAGATCAAGCATTTAATTTGGAAACATAATTTGTTAAATGCATGTCTATTACTCTTATAAGTAATTTCTTTGGTAAAATATATGGTTTATCCATTAAACTTGTATAGAAATTTGTGTTACACACTTTTTCTTCACGGATAATCTCTTACACATCCTACCTTTTAAAAGTGTGTCGAAAACACATCATTTGATTACGTGTCACTCACGTATTTTTGACATATAAGAGGCTAGTGGACAATTAAAATCCTGTGTCTAAAGGCTTATTTCAGCACTTGTCCGGCCTTTTCATATTTTTATTTTTCTAAATCTTTTATTTTTATTTTTTAGAATAAAAAATTCACCATTCTTTTTCTTTTTTTTCCATTGCTACACCATCTCCTTCTTCTACCAGTATACCACCATTTATTTTTGCCAAGGATAAAAATAAATTAAAGTTTAATATTCAACATATGAATCGTTGAATGACAGTGTCACGGTTGAGCTATCTAGATGGCCAAATGCTGAAAGAAAAACTTGTGAAGTTCTTCATATGTGTTTCGTGAGAATTTGTGGGTTCTAATTGGGTTTGTGAAATTTCTTCCATTTCAACCATTGATGGGTTGGGAATTTTGGGTTCTTTTTTGTTCTTACTATTGCTGGTGTGAGCAATTTTGGTACCCAAATTAAATAATCGATTGGTGAATTTGAAAGTGTGAAGATACAAATACTGAATTTTAGGGAAAATATTTAATTGGTAGTCTTGACAGAAATTCAATATTATCCTAATATTTTGAAAATTAAAATTAAAAATAAAGGTTCATGATTTCTATTACAGAATTACTCACTTTAGGTGGTGGAAGTAGGGGGTGAGGTGGGGGGAGGGGAGGGCACCAGGGTGGTACAACTTTGAGGAAGATGAAGAAGATGGATATAATTGTAAATTCATATTTTTTAAGTCAATAACACGTGCCACGTTACTATTGGTGCGTGTTATATAGTGAACCTAGACAATTTACAAAATGAATATAGACTATTTCTTAGTAGTGTACATAACTCATATATAGATAGTAGATTTGTAGGAATCTCTTTTATTTCTTTCCTTAATTAGCACCTGATATATATGTATATATATATGTATCACTACATGAAATAATATACCAATTTGATTCTTCCATACTGTCACGACCCCAAACCCGATCGTGATGGCACCCAACCCAACGGCTAGGCAAGCCCGACCAAATACGCTCTCAACCCGAGCTAAGAACACAAAAGCACTTATTTAAAAATCTTTAGCAGTGAAGTAAAATCAAAATAACGCTAATAGTTATAAAACAACCCGAATATCTCACAGAAACAGCATAACTTCCCCAGAACCTAGGGGTCACGAGTCTAGAGCCTCTACCAGAGTAGCATAACAATGCTGAAAAATTTACATAATCTGAATATACGCGGAATAATCAAACAACAGGGAAAAGGAGGGAAGAGTCGGGTTCTGCGGACGTCAGACAGCTACCTCGACAACTCCAATAACACTCCGAAGCAGTAATTAGCTCATCTAAGCTTCCAAAATACCTGAATCTGCACACATGGTACAGGGAGTCGAGTGAGTACTTCCAACTCAGCGGTAATAAAAGTAAATAATACTAAGGAGAAAGAAAACCACACAAGAGCACTATCTCATGCTATATAATACAGAATCCCACATTTTAAACAACAATGGACTTCATAAAATTCTTTATAACAGGTCTAGATCAGTTTAAAACCTCTTTTTCAAACACCTATTTTTCTTTCATTATTAAAAGTTAAGTCCCTGGATACGACATCAAATAGTGCAAGCCTGCACTCAAATCAGCCCCTTGGGCACAACACTACTTTAACAATTTATACCAGGGTATTTGGTCAACAAGGCAAGTAATTTATGCCAGTAATGTATGAGTGCTAAATGTCATACCACGTAGTACAAACGGAAACCAATGCATGAATACATTGCAATGCACATGACGTTGTGGCGTACAACCCTATCCATTTAGGCGTCCGCGCTCAATGTGGGGGTTCAGACTCCGAAGAGACTCCTATAACCCAAGCGCAATATCAAAATTACTCCCACTGCAGCGTGCAGCCCGATCCGTTCATAGTCATGAATGCACATAAGCCCCCTGGGCAATAGTAACACAGTAGCTCTCAGCTAAAGATGTCATCAAAAACTTGTTTAAGTTTTCAAATCTTGTAAAGAATGCTGAGTTGCAAAATACCAATTTAAAACCTTAGACTGAGATGAAAATATGCACAGTAATGCAAAACAGCAATATCAATCCCTGAAGGAATCAAATATTCGGCACGCAGCCCAAAACAAGACAATCAATCCAATTCATGATAACTAATACCTTTATTAGGGGCCAATTCAACTTCAAACAATTAGGTAGTGTTTTTATTAAGCGGGACGGACCAAGTCACAATCCCCAATGGTGCTCTACCCCATGCCTGCTACCCGATATGCAAGTCACCTCAATACAGCGCTATGATGTGCAAGTCCAGGGTTTACAAACCCCCCAGGATATCATTTATAAGTATTACCCACCTCGATTCGGCGAAACCTCTAGCCTGCGATGCCTTTGCTCCTCAAACCGGCCTCCACGCGCGTCGAAACTAGCCAAAATCAGTACAAATATATCATAATAGGCTAATGGAATAATACCCAATCGAAAATAATCAAAATATAACGAAAATCTCGAAACTAGCAAAACTCGAGCCCCGGGCCCGCTTCTCAAAAAATTAAGAAACTTTATATTTGGAATCCACGTCTTGCCACAAGTCCGTACATATAAAATTTATCAAAATCGGAGTTCAAATGGGCTAGCAAATCCCAAATATACATTGCAAAACCCAAGCTCTAATTTCTTCAATTTTTATACCCAATTTCAGAGAATCAATGGATGAATCTTCGATAAACTCATGTAATTAGCTCCTAAAACTTACCTCCAATCGATTCCTAGTTGAAACCCTCTTTAACCCTCGTCCAAAAGCTCCAAAATATGTTCAACAATGGTGGGAAATAATTTTGCTCGCGGATGAAATGCCAATTAAAAACCCTCTGACGTCTAGGTTTAACACTACGCGAACGCGGTCAACACCCCCGCGTTCGCGATGAACATATTACATTGACCCAAATTTACCTCTACGCGAACGCGACCCCTGGTCCATGAACGCGATGCTCTAGCCCTTCCTCATACGCGAACGTGTTCCCTTTTTACGCGAACGCGATGCATGATCTGCTTACCCTTCGCGATTGCGAAGCCTCTGATGCGAATGCGATGAACAAAAATCCTTGGCTTTAAATTACTTCTACGCATTTGCGTTTCATCATTGCGAACGCGATGAACAATTGCCCTGCAACAAAATATCAGCAAAACAACATAGTCAACTTCCGGTTGACTTTTCTAAAACAAGCTTCCTTCTAAGAGGCTATGTGCCTTATTTTAAACCAAAACCAATTCAATTACACCCGATAGACTCTAATACTGATATAGAAACATGAAGCAAAACAATAAGGGGGAAATGAACCCATAACGCATAAGACGGCGGATCGGGTCGTCAAATCCTCCCCAACTTAAACAAATGCTCGTCCTCAGCGTGCCTAGAGTTGTACTAGAAGCAACCCAATAACTGAATGACCTTACCAAGAATATACTCGGGGTGATCCCACGTCACCCTATCTCATACGGATCCGACAACACAATATAACTGAAATTTTACGACCCATTTCTCAGATCAACCATTCATGAATCCATTTCCTTCTTGACTGATACCACAACAGATTTCGGAGCCAAACCTCGATATTACCTTTCTAACCAGCTGAAATCACATATGCTCGCACTCATTAATGACTCCAACAATCATCTCGACTATAACATTCCACTCTGGTGACATGACACCTCAACACCGGCCTAAGCCACGACGTGCATAACACAGGCTCCAATAAGAAACGATCTGAACACATTCAAATCATGACAACTAACTCAAACGAAAGAGCTGTAATTCCAATTCCTCTGTACCATCACAACATAGATTTGAGATCCCGTCTCACATCATAGAAATAAAGTACCTGAATCATTTTCGAAAGGTCATAATATCGCGTGGCCTTGCCACAACTCATGATTCTATCCAAACACTATTACCCATGAAGCACCTCAAGTCACCATGCTCAAAACGGTCAGCCACACACAGATTGAGGTCTGAACTCAAGCAATCCATCACACCCATGATGAAACAATTAATATACTCTATTCAATCTTGAAAGGACACAGCCGATGCGTTATTCGCCGAGCAATGCCTAATATGGACTTTCCTCAGAAACTAGGAGTTAATGCATACAAAGTAACATACAAATAAGACAATTCTTCACATCACACTGTTGTGGCGTGCAACCCGATCCAGATAACATACCCATGGCGGTGTTCCACCCTATCCAGATATCATACCCGTGGCGGTGTGCCACCCAATCCACACATATATCTCACAAACATAAATGCACATCAAGTCAAATTTTCTCATTACAATAAACATATATAGTCTGATGCTCGACCACATGAAACGCACCCGAAAAGTCCCTCAATATCGTAACTGAATCAATGGTAGAAACCTCTGCACTGAAATCCACCACGAAGGCCCAACTACAAGTAGTGCTTGACAGCCGTCCGCTGGTCTTTGGAATACAATTACCCTTCTAGAATGTAACCCGATACACTCTGCCACACAACCTGTGGCATTTTCCGACATAGTCCATATCACATTAGTCTAGTCACCCTGACGTTGGAACAACCAGTCTGATATCATAACCCAAACTTAACATATCAAGCAAAGGGAGATCCACTAGGACTTCCAATTTCCAATAACTGCTAAACGGTGCTGATACACACGATCTACAACCACTGCATAGTCGGATCACAAGAACTTCTAGTTTCCAACACATATATAACACATGAATCACTATGCCTGATCCCACACTCCGTCGTACGAATATGTAATACACATCAAGCATCCATTCATACCACGAAAGACATTCAGAAATTTCCCTATGCCATCAACAACTCAATCATCACAGTCGATCCAACAAGAGAATACCTCAATACCACCAGATATTATCAATTTACATTACCTTGCCCTTTATGAACATATACCCCGCCAAATCAGTAGAATATCAGTACCATTTTCCTTAATCACCATAAAGATTGATTCTTAAATTATCTACAGCTGCCCACGCTGCTCAACAATTTTAATGACTTCCCATTATATTATGAACTGAACCCAAACCTTGAATACGAAATTCTCAATTCTCCATATCAGAACACACAGACCATACAACACTTAGGATAACATGAGGACTTCTTTCTCTCTTCTACGCCGCAGACATCGACGCACCCAACTAGTCAAGACCTTTAATGATCCCATATAGGAGAAAATTATTACACACTCCAAGCTTCGCATACCAATAGGAAATATACTTATTTTCAAACCACGGTAAAACACATCAAGAACCCCTTCTTCCAATCCCATTGCACAAGCTAAACTGCCACGACTGAATCCTCCTACCCAAACTAGGCTAAGCAACTGCCAGCACGCAAGAGCTTTGTTGCACCATACCTATAAGACTCATTACCCCGAACACATACAACGAATTAATTATACCCTTATCATACTGATTCAGTTTTTTATCAAGTTGTTCCACTTACCCAGTTTCCTTCCCGATTCATCTTTAATTTAATATTCTCCCTTTTGTAGCACCACAATACCTCAACTCAGGTTACCACACGAGACTCGTACATAAGACCACACGGTCTAAGACCCATAGGCCACTTAATACTCTCTCAGATGTTTTCAATAATATTTTATTTTGAAGAACTTGTTGCGATTTAAGTTCGTTACCATTACCTTTCAAATACGGATACATTGAATCCCATAATTAACATAACATACCATAAGTCTTGATCTCTTCAAACAAAAATACAATCTCTAGCCACATACACAATTTTAAGACACCCGACTACTACATGCAACATCTTTAACACCGCAAAACCATTCTCAGAAGTCATTCACCCTTATTCAGCTGTAATTCACCTGTCTTATTAAATAGAACCTCTCGTGCCTTATTAGTACTCTAACACCGCAAAAATATAATCTCGTACAGATTCAAACAACCATCTTTCTTTTTTATACACTGAGCATTCTTTATCAACTGCAGCTCAGACATCCTAGTATTTCTTCTCATCTACGAAGCACCATATAACTTTCATCAAAATTCCCCTTCACACACGCCATTCTCGGCCCAATTTCTGTGATTAGAACTTATCCGCAACATACCTCGAGACAGAACCAACATAGCACACCACAACGCAATAAGCTAATCAATAGCAACCTCCCCAACTTGGCTCGAAGCCATATACAAGGCATTCTTAACCACTCTTAACACTTTTACTCTAATGATTTCACAATGTTATAGTGAGACTAAACTCAAGTCATATACAAAAGTAGAGACACGTATCATCAAAATTTTTAACCATTTTTCAATTCTTGCATTCATTCACATAACCGATAAGCCCACTCTTTAGGCAACAAAATCTTTACTAACTCCCAAATTTAAAAAAAAAAATTTGACAGTGTTTCCTTTGTAATTGGCCTATCCACCTGCTAGAGAATCACCAAGATCATCCTAACAACACGTCCACAACTCGACAAGGCATCACAATGTATATCAACAACATTAATCTTAATACTACATGAATTATATTATCAAAATTAATACATGGACAATGCGTTGCACCTATTCAAATCATATCACATATAGAATACCTTTCAATTACACACCAGAATCAAACCACCTAAGCACACTCCCCAGGAGATAACCCTCATGCTTTTCCTCGATTTGGTATTTAGCACACCTTCCACCACCATACACATAACACAACTATTAATGTCTGAACTCATACCACCGCACGTAATGCACTTTACCTTTCCACTAAGAGACATGAAAACATTCTTCATACCAATAATTCGGGGCTACACAATAGATCATAATAAGATTTGAACACCTAACAACTCATCCATTATCAAGCCACCACTTTCATAATTAGGGACAATACAAATCAGATAAATTCATAATACCAGCTTGCAAAATCAGCACCTCGGTGCTCAAGCCATAGACAAAGATCTGGCCTCAAGTCCTCCCGAATGGCCCAACATGAACTCACGGAGATTATATATCGCCCCTCGATCGGGGAGTCACAAGCCATCAAGGAAAATATAATACTGAGCACTCGAGTGCACCCACAAACGTGTGGAAGAAATTTTACGAATTATATCTTAAGCTGAATCAAGTATGCGCGATAAGAATTCCAAGAATGTGAAGTTTTCCTAAAGGTTCCGCAGCCTCCCGAGGATAAGCATAGGCGTCCCTGTAACGATCCACGAGACTCTACCAACAGGCTCATGACTAATGAGGCCTAGTAACCTAGGCTCTAATACCAACTTATTGCGACCCCAAACTCTATCGTGATGTCACCCAACCAAACGGCTAGGCAAGTCCGACCAAATACGCTTTCAACCCGAGCTTAGAGCTCAAAATCACTTATTTAAAAATCTTTAGCAGTGAAGTAAAATCAAATAAATCTAATAGTTATAAAACAACCCGAATATCTCACAGAAACAACATAACTTCCCCAAGACCTGGGCGTCACGAGTCTAGAGCCTCTACCAGAGTAGTATAACAATACTGAAAAATCTACATAATGTGAATATATGCGGAATAATCAAACAATAGGGAAAAGGAGGGAAGAGTCGGGTTCTGCAGACGCCAAGCAGCTACCTCGACAACTCAAATAACACTCTGAAGCAGCAATTAGCTCAGCTAAGCTTCCAAAATACCTGAATATGCATACATGGTGCAGGGAGTCGAGTGAGTACTTCCAACTCAGCGGTAATAAAAGTAAATAATGCTGACGAGAAAGAAAACCACACAAGAGCACTATCTCATGCTATAAAATACAGAATCCCACATTTTAAACAATAGCACTTAATGAAAATCCTTTATAACAGGTCTAGATCAGTTTAAAACCTCTTTTTAAAATATCTCTTTTTCTTTCATTATTAATAGTTAAGTACCTGGACACGACATCAAATAGTGTAAGCCTGCACTCAAATCAGCCCCTTGGGCACAACACTTCTTTAACAATTTACACCAGGGTATCTGGTCAACAAGGTAAGTAATACATGTATGCCAGTAATGTATGAGTGCTAAATGTCATGCCATGTAGTGCAAACAGAAACCAATGCATGAATGCAATGCAATGCACACGATGTTGTGGCGTACATCCCGATCGATTTTGGCGCCCGCGCTCACTGTGGGGTTTCAAACTCCG
The DNA here is from genome assembly GCA_032618575.1 of Nicotiana noctiflora. NCBI lineage: Eukaryota > Viridiplantae > Streptophyta > Magnoliopsida > Solanales > Solanaceae > Nicotiana > Nicotiana noctiflora. The sequence continues at coordinate 81,798 of JASVEL010004821.1, forward strand.
GAGGGGCTCCTACAGCCTAAGTGCAATATTAATATCACCCCTGCTGCGGCGTGCAACTCGATCCATGCATAGTCATGAATGCATATAAGCCCCTTGGGCAATAGTAACATAGTAGCTCTCAGCTAAAGATGTCATCAAAACCTTGTTTAAGTTTTCAAATCTTATAAAGAATGCTGAGTTGTAAAATACCATTTTAAAACCTTAGACTGAGATAAAAATATGCAAAGTAATGCAAAACAGCGATATCAATCACTAAAAGATTCAAATGTTCAGCACGCACCCCAAAACAAGACAATCAATCCAATTCATGATAACTAATATCTTTATTAAGGTGCCAATTCAAATTCAAGCATTTAGGTAGTGTTTTTATTAAGTAGGACGGACCAAGTCAGAATCTCCGACGGTGCTCTACCCCACACCCATTATCTGGCGTGCAAGTCACCTCAATACAACACTATGATGTGCAAGTCTGGGGTTTACAAACCCTCAAGACATCATTTACAAGTATTACCCACCTTGATCCGGCGAAAACTCTAGCCCGCGACGCCTTTGCTCCTCAAACCGGCCTCCACGCGCGTTGAAACTAGCCAAAATCAGTAAAAATATATCATAATAAGCTGATGGAACAATACCCAATCGAAAAAAATCGAAATATAACGAAAATCTCAGAACTAGCAAAACTCGAGCTCCGGGCACACTTCTCAAAAAATATGAAACTCATATTTTCGGATTCCTCGTCTCGCCACGAGTCTGTACACATAAAATTTATCAAAATCGGAGTTCAAACGGGCCACCAAATCCTAAATTTACATAGCGAAACCCAAGCCCTAATTTCTTCAATTTTTATACCCAATTTCAGAGAATTAATGGATAAATCTTCGATAAAATCATGTAATTAGCTCATAAAACTTACCTCCAATCGATTCCTAGATGAAATCCTCTTTAACCCTCGTCCAAAAGCTCCAAAATGTGTTCAACAATGGTGGAAAATGATTTTGCTCGCAGATGAATTGCCAATTAAAAACCTTCTGACACCCAGGTTTAACACTACGTGAATACGTTCAACACCCCAGCGTTCGCGATGAACAAATTACATTAACCCAAATTTACCTCTATGCAAACGCGACCCCTGGCCCGCGAATGCGATTCTCTAGCCCTTCCTCATACGCGAACGCGTTCCCTTTTTACGCGAATGCGATGCATGATTTGCTTAACTTTCACGATCGCGAAGCCTCAGATGCGAACATGATGAACAAAAATCCTTGGCTTCAAATTACTTCTACGCGTTCGCGTTTCATCATTGCGAACGCGATGAACAATTGCATTGCAACAAAGTATCAGCAAAAATCTGAATCCTCAAGGCCAAAATTGGTCCAATTGACCATCCGAAACTCACCCGAGGCCCCCGGGACCTCAACCAAAATCACCAACCTACTCCAAAACATGATACGAACTTGTTCCAATCATAAAAATACATCCTTAAATACAAAAATCATTAAATCATGACGGATTCAAGCCTAAGTTTTAACTATAACTTCCAAAACCAACATTCCCATCGAAAACCCGACCAAACAATGTACGAATGACCTGAGAAATTCCAGATATATCCAAAATCACCTAACGAAGGTACTGTAACTCTCGAAATTCTATTCTGACCCTCTGATCAAAATCTCACATACCAACCGGAATCCGCCAAAATTTAAACTTCGCCAATTCAAGCCTATTTCTACACCGGACCTCGAAATTCGATTCCGATCACTCTCCTAAGTCATAAATCATCCCCCGAAGTTAACCGAACCACCGAAATTCACATCCGGGCCCTCTAACCATATAGTCAACTTCCAGTTGAGTTTTCTAAAACAAGCTTCCTTCTAAGAGGCTATGTGCCTTATTTTCAACCAAAACCAATTCAATTACACCTGATAAACTCTAATACTGATATAGAAACATGAAGCAATACAATGAGGGGGAAACGAAGCTGTAACGCATAAGACGACAGATCGGGTCGTCACACATACCTTGTTAAATACATGGTATCAAAGCCACATATATGGCTTTGCCAGAGTTGAGTTTGTCTAGCCGGAGTTGACCAAAACTTTCCAACAAACACGTGAGGTGTGTGTGTGGTCCATTCTCCGTTCAACTTTGTTCTCCAAGATCAGCTTGATTATCTTCAAACGATTGTTGGTTGTCCCCGCATAAAGAACCTTATTTTCGTGAATAACAAACTTGAACATAGTTGTATTACACAAATTTTGGTCAGCTTTGATTTCTTCTACTATTTGGTTTGTTTTTAGGATACCGAAGTAGTTGTGGAACAATATTCTTGCATTTTATTGCTTGTTTTGTGAATTGGTATTTTGTTGGATCTTCTTTGTAAGACATTTTGTTATAATATGAGACTTGATATTATCTATTTGGTCTTCCCTTATCAGAAACTTTGTTGGTCTATGATTTTATTTGATTTGGGGATAGATTTGTTTGGTTCTCTGATTTGGTTGAGTGGATTATTGGAGTGGAGTTTTGTTAAATAGATTGTTGACTTTGTGTCTATGGGAGATCTGTTTTGGTATCTTTTAGCTATGATACCTCTGTTAGTTTAATTATTTTGTTATTCAAAGAAAAAAAATAATAGTAAAGATTAATAATGCAACAACTCCTAGTCCAACAATCTTGGCTTCAGATGAGTTTCTAAAATTGGTTCAATATCATAAATCAGTTACTGTCTTGGATGGGTATGATAAAACATGTTTTATCACCTCTTCTAATAAATGGGTGATCGATTCAGGTACCGTAATTCACATGAAAGATAATCCAAATATTTTTTATAGCTTTCGCTCATAAAGCACCCTCTCCGATTAGTCTAGTTGATGGATCAACTTGTAGTAGTGTTGAATCTGGGGTTGTTAAACCAACATCCTCTATTACCCTATTATCTGTATTAAGTCTACCATACTTGGCCTTTAACTTGATTTATGTTAGTAAATCACCATAGACCTTAACTATTGTATTGCATTCTTTCTCGATCATTGTTTGTTTCTAAATCGTACAACAAAATAGGTTATTAGTAAAGGATATTTATCTGGTGATCTGTACATCCTTGATGAATGGGAGCCACGGTCTATTGCATGCTCTAGTGTTGTGTCTCCCTTTGAAGAACATTGTCGATTAGGACACCCCTATTTGACTTTGCATCAATTGGATATTAATAATGCTTTCATGGTGATCTCCATGAAGAGGCATATGTTCAACCACCTGATTTTGTTGATTAGGGGGAGTATGACAAGGTCTGTCATTTGAAAAAATCCTTATATGGATTGAAGTAGAGTCCCCAGGCTTGGTTTGGTAAATTTAGTGACAGTTCAAGAATTTGGGCTGAAAAAGAGCAAATAAGATCATTGTGTCTTCTATAAGCAATCAATAGCTGGATCTATTCTCCTTGTTGTATATGTGGATGATATTATTATCACGGGGAGTGATTATGCAAGAATATCTTCTCTCAAGTATTTCTTGCATACTAAGTTTCATACAAAAGACTTGGGACAACTAAGATACTTCTTAGGAGTAGAAATAACTAGAAGCAAGAAGAGAGGTTTTTCTATCTCAGAGAAAATATATTCATGATTTGCTAGCAGAAACTGGTAAGGTGGCTTCCAAGCCTTATAGTACTCCAGTGGTTCCTAATCATCCTATGAAAGATGATGTCGATCCATTTAATGATCCGGATAGATACAGGAGGTTAATTAAATTAAACTATCTCACTGTGACTCATCCGGATATTGCTTTTGCAGTGAGTATGGTTAGCCAGTTCATGTCCGCGCCCACAGTTAAACATTGGGAGGCTTTGGAGCAGATCATATGTTACTTAAAAGGAGCTCCTAGACTTGGCATATTATACAACAATCACGATCATTCTCGCATTGATTATTTTGTAGATGCGGATTGGGCTGGATCCAAGATTGATAAAAGATCTACTACTAGTTACTGTGTATCTGTTGGTGGAAACTTGGTATCATAGAGAAGTGAGAAACAAAATATTGTATCTAGGTCCAGTGCAGAATCCAAGTATAGAGCTCTTGCACAATCAACATGTGCGATAATGTGGATACATCATCTTTTAACTGAAATAAGATTAAAGCATCCTACTCCATCAAAACTTTAGTGTGATAATCAAGCTGCACTCCATATTGCCTCAAATCTAATGTATCATAAAAGAACCACACATATTGAAGTTGACTATTATTTTATTTGTAAGAAGATTCAGGAGAACTTGATTCCCCTGTCTACGTGAAGATGACTGCGCAACTAGCTGATTTGTTAACTAAAGCATTGAATGGCACTCGAGTTGATTACCTTTGTAACAAGCTGGGCATGATCAATATATATGCTCCACCTTGAGGGGGAGGGTTACCGAACCTATACACTTTACACAATGAACATAGATTGTTCTTAGCAGTGTACATAATCCATATATAGATCGTAGATTTGTAAGAATCTCTTTTATTTTTTCCTTAGTTAGCACATGAATATATATATATTTCACTACATGGAATAATATACTAATTTAATTCTTCCATACCTTGTTTATTATAGTGCGTGAATACATTTGATGAGAAAAAAGTGGTCAAGTACTGAAGAGGTGTGTTTTAGACACACTTTTAAAAGGTTGAGTATGTCAAGTACCGAAGATGTGTGTTTTAGACACAATTTTAAAGGTTGAGTATATAAGAAGTTTCTCGTGAGAAAAAGATGTGTAACAAGAATTTTGGTGCAAATTTAAAATTTCTTTTGATACATCGTAATGTACTACTAAACTAAGATAAAACACACATATACGAATATACCGAACTTTTATGATGTGGATTTGAGGTACATCAAATTTAACTCTATGGCAAACACAAGTCTTGATATTTACATTGTAACAAGACTACAAGAGTGGCTATTACGTGCAATGCATGCCATGTAAGATCTGATATGGAGCCCTCCATATATATGTCACGCAAATCAAACTCAAATTTTCACTCTTTAAGTTGGTGATTGCAAAGGGGAAACTAATCAGGGCGGCCGATTCTCGAAGCTCAAATTCAAACGCCGTCCACTATCTTTCAAAATTATATTGCCGCTTTTGCTCTAAGGTAAATGGATCTCCCCCTTACCTATGCTTTTCTGCACCAATTCACGTGATTGGTTTTTGGGCTGTTCGTTTTTCACATCAACCCTAGTGAATTGACAGTTTTTTCTTTTTGCAATACTCTTAGTTATTGCCTGGGATTGAGGTGTAGTTGTTGTTATTGTTGCAATACTCTGTTTCGCTTTGGCTTTATTTTGCAGCATTCGATTGCCTCATATATTGGCCTATATAGCTTTGTTATATAGCTTTGTGGCAGATGGGCAGCTCGTGAGGGGTACTCCTGTTGCTTTTAGTCTAGCTATATAATTGAATTTTTTCTGTACACACACAATAACTTTACATAATACTGCCTCCAGGGCTTTGATTAAGTAGTAAGAGCGAGCATGTGTTGTGTGCGTAAGGCGCATGTCACAGATTTGAACCTAGCCTCAGACAGAAGCATAGTATATACTGCCTCCATGGCTTTGGTCTAAAGTTCGATATGTTTTAGTTGCCTTAGTAATCATGGAAAATAAGGTTCTCTATTGAGTTTTGTGTTTACTTGAATTGTGATTTCTTAATTAGGCAGTGATGATGTCAACACCAGCGAGGAAAAGATTAATGAGGGATTTCAAGCGGTTACTGCCTGATCCTCCTGAAGGCATCAGTGGTGCACCTTATGACATCAATATACTGCTATGGAATGCTGTCATATTTGGGTATGATATTTGGAATTGAATGAAAATCACGGTGTACCATAACTATTTGGAATTTTAAAATGATTGCTCTTGCCCAAACAGCAGTATATTTGTACTTATAGCTCTCCTTTCCTTGAAAATGCAGCCCTGATGACACTCCTTGGGAAGGAGGTGAGGCAATGTTACATTGCTCATGACCACCTTTTGTTTGTGATGTGAATTAAACATTTGTGTTTAATAGCGCTCCATCATACCTATGCCTCATGAGACTTATTTATGCCTTGGCAATTGTATGAACAAATAAGTGCCCCTATGTGTTTTATATCAGAAAGTTAGCTGCATCAGTGAAGATTTCTTGTGTCGATTTGGTCCAGTTTGAGTTGCAGAATTGTAATTCAGGAGACCTTGTAGGCAATTTTCTTTGTGCCTTCAATGCTGGGATTTTCTTATTTTATCCTTCCAGTGAAGAAGGTTTTCTAGAATTGGTAGTGGGTGCATAACCAGTATCCTCTGCTAAGCAGTATTGTCAAAGGCGCGCTTTAAGCGCGCTTAAGCCCTGAAGCGAGACTCAAAACAGGTTGAGCGCTTCGCCTCGCTTTGTGGGCGCTTTAGTATCCGCATCAAGACTCTTAGACATACTTTACTTGCCAATGAGTGTAATCCTGAAAAGACATCATTAAACATTTGATATTTCACTTTATCGTAAATTTTTTTCAATTTCTTTTGCCATAAATTTGTTATTCATGCTTATAATTATTAGTCTTAGACTACGGATACATATTTTTACTTTTTCTCCGGTTGCGCCTTTTATCATTAAAGCCAACGCTTTATTTGCGCTTTGCGCTTAAAGCCCCAACAGACCTTAGAGTTTTTTTTGCGGTTTTCGCCTTTGATAGCACTGCTCCTAAGTTAAATATCCTTCTGCCCTGACTTTGATTGTTGGGTTATATTGTTTGCTTACAGGCACGTTTAAGCTGACACTTCAATTTACAGAGGATTATCCTAACAGGCCACCAAAAGTGTACTTTATGTCCAGGATGTTCCATCCAAACAGTAAATAGCTGAAGTATATCTCACCCCTCCTTTTCTTCTCCTCTTTATCTCTTAGCAGAGTTGTAATCGTTTGCGAGGATAAGAACGTTCATTATACTATAAATTGTGGAACAATAAGTGGTTGCATTTTCTCTTTTGCGTTCACATATATGTGGGTGTTTGTATGCATCTATTGTTATGCAAGGAGGGCAAGGTAGGTTTGGTTTTATATCGTAACATTTTCAAGTCTTTTGCTAAAACAATCATAACTAATTATTAATGCCAAATTAGTTGGGGCTGGCCAGTGGCTGTATGAATCATCACTATCTATTTTACTCCATTTGACCCAGCTCATTCCGTGTTTAATAAATTGGGTTCTCCAATCCGAGAAGTTCTCTCTACATTTTCTATTGATATACAATCCTCCAACAAGATTAAATAAGCCCCTAATGGATATTGAACTGAGCGAGCATACCAATAAAACCAAGCCTTAATCATAACTAGTTCGTATTGCTTATATAGATTTGTTTCTTCCATTGTACTTTACTTTTTGCCAAGTTTGCATGTATTTGAATAGATTGTTAGCCTGTCAAAACCACTTCCTTCATGTGATTTTAGGTCTACCTTGTCTCCCTTTAACACTTGCAACCACCACAGTTTTTCACCTATGCGCTGGTGCATTTGGAGGTCTAGATAGAACTTGACAAAACCATTTCAAATGATCTTCTTTTATTTTATCCTGATATCCTCTGTGTGCTACTTGTACCTGTATCCAATATGTTCATGTCTAACCTTTTTGTTAAAAGAGGAGTAAAATCAATTTGTTTGAAATGTAGACATTTAATTCCTCTTGCGTCCTACTTCTGCTTCTTTTTTCATTTCATATTAGCTTATCTTATGCTTTTTCATATTGTCATGTTTACTATAGTTTTTCTGATCTCTTATGCTTTTGCTTATTATTGCTCAGTTTAAGCTGATGGAAGTATTTCTTTGGACATCTTGCAAAATGAGTGGAGACCTATATATGATGTAGCTGCTATACTTATCCCAATACAGGTATAATGAGATGTTCTAAATGCAACACCATGCCTCGTTTCCATAAATAATTTTGAGGAATTAAAATGATTATTATTATTTTTCTGGGTGGGGGTGGGGGTGGGGGGGGGGGGAAGGTGGGGTGGGAATGCGTTGATGCATTTCCCCCACATAGTATGGACAACCTATGACCTGTTCTGCTTTATAGCTGTGAATTCCATTTTCTTACTTCAGATATTGAACTAGTAGTCCATCACTGTTGAGGATAATCGATCAGTAGTTTGGTTGAACATATGAATAGAGGAAGAAAAGAAGCATCATGCACAAGTTTGTAGCCTGAAGATAACATGGATGTATCTCAGAGTGACACTATTCTCAATGCTGATTCACAAGTTTTCAGCTCTCTTGAGATTACTAGTAGGTTAAGATTTACAATTTTGAATATCCGTGTTTAGTTTTGATAATTTAATCCACAGAAGCAAGTCTTTCTTCATTTCTCTAACTTTATTGTTTCAAGCAAATTTTTACATATGTTTAATTCCCATGTAAAAAATGCCCTCATTAGTTGCACATACCTAGTACTATTCAGTGAGTCAGCAGCTTTTCTTGGCACTGGTATTTTAGTTATTTTTGTCATTGTTAATTCAAAAGTTGGTGGTTAGCATTGTCTCGTGTATTCATTTTTTACACTTGGTGTTTACTAATGAAACTTTTGTCTTATCAAAAAAAAAAAAAAAAATCAAGTCAATTTTTATAATTGTAACTGGGTCAAAAGTTAGCATTTTTCAGCATCTTCCTGCGCTAAAGAAAATTATCTGTATTGTTGAATTTGTCAAAAATTTTCATCCCACATCGGTGGGGAGCATGTAGTGGGTAGGATTTTTTCCTATAAAAGAAGGCCTAATGTTTAGGATTTAAACACACCTCTCATTTGCCTTCTTATCTTCTTAAGGCATTTGTATCTTCTCTCTTTAGTATTATTTTACTTTTATTTGGAGTGAAATAAAATATTGGTTGTGTCCGAGGAGTAGGCAAAATTAGCCGAACCTCGTAAATTCTGGTGTTCCTTTATATTGTTGCTTTATTGTCTTATATATTATTTGGTGGCTGCCATAATTTTTGGTATAGTAGTTGTGACTCATTCACACTCATTTGGCTTCCGCAACAATTGGTATCAGAGCCAAGGTATTATCTCGGTATGCTCTGTGGTTGCAGCATAGTCTGATCTTCCACATCAGAAAAGATTTATCTTGGTAACTGAGTCAAGGTTCTTTCTCGGTATGCTCTGTGGTTGCAGCTTAGTCCGATCTTCCACATCAGAAAGGAAATAATCTTGATTTGTGTCGTCAGCTATTAAATAATATTTATGTCAAAGATGGGAGACAATAAACAAGAAGAATCTACATCAAGTGTCAGCAATACGTCATCATTGGCATCTTCGCTTATGACAAGAATTGTGTCAAATGCGAAATTTGCGGTAGAAATTTTTGACGGGTCCGAACATTTTGGGATGTGGCAAGGCGAGGTTCTAGATGTCCTTTTTCAACAAGGGCTAGATCTTGCTATTGAAGAAAAGAGACCAGACGGTATTGGAGAAGAAGATTGGAGAATTATCAACCGTGTTACTTGCGGTACCATTCGATCCTACCTTGCTAGAGAGCAGAAATATCCATACACAAAGGAAACTTCGGCAAGTAAATTATGGAAAGCACTGGAGGATAAATTTTTGAAGAAAAACAGTCAAAATAAATTGTACATGAAGAAGAGACTGTTTCACTTCACTTATGTTCCTGGTACCACGATGAATGAACATATCACTAGTTTCAATAAGTTGGTCACGGATTTGCAAAATATGGATACAACTTATGATGATGGTGACTTGGCCTTGATGTTGTTGGCGTCACTTCCTGACGAGTACGAGCACCTTGAAACTACTCTACTTCATGAAAATGACGAAGTTTCTCTCAGAGAAGTTTGTTCGGCTTTGTACAGCTATGAACAAAGAAAGCGAGAAAAACAGAAGGGCGGAGAATAAGGGTGTATTCTGGGCCGGTCCCGGACCGGGACCGGGACCGGGACCGCGGGCCTGGCGGTCCCACGGTCCTGGTGGGCCGGTCTTCGCGGTCCCGGTCTTCAACCGGTCCTAAAGCCCGTGACGGGCCGGTCCTTACCCTTAGGACCGCGAGACCGGGACCGCGAAGACCGGGACCGGGTAGCGGTCCTGGGCCGGTCTTCGCGGGCCTGGCGGGCCCCAACCGGTCCCAACGGTAAAAAAAAAAAAAAATTTTTTTTTTTTTTTTTTTTAAATGGCCCAACGGCCAGATTTAAAAACTAGCCGTTGGAGGTCAAAAATAGCCGTTTTTGGCTATCAAAATTTAGCCAAATGGTCCCCAAACTTTAATATAACCCCAAACTTTATATAATTACACTTTTTCCCAATTCTCAACTATAAATACCCCTCATTATTTCATTTTAACTCACCAATTCATCAATCTATCTTAATCTCTCTCAATCTCTCTCAATTGCTTATATTATTATTCCAATTTTGTGAAATTTTGTGAAGTTGGTGAATTGAAGTATTCAAGTCTTCAAGTCTTCAACAATTTGCAATTTTGAATTTTGAAGAAGTTGTTCGTCAATTCGGTAAAGTCGTTCCAACTCTTAATTTTTAAGAATATATTTTGTGTTATTTTGTTTGCATAAATATAAATAAAATGGCATTTTCATTGAAAAAAATGTTTAGTGCTAAGGAAAAAGCTAAAATGGGTGAAAGTAGTCGTCAACCAACTAACCTTCCCCCCCGGTTCCCCGACCTACCCGTCCTAGTGGTCCAATTATTCTTGATAGTGATAATCCCTGTTTTCAATTTAGCGACACTGAATTTTGTCATAATATTTCACGAGAAGATCAACTAGATAATGAAATTATGACTGCTCTTTATCCTAATTTACAAGTTCATATGCAATTGGATTTTGATGAAACCCAAGAGGATTTTGATGAAACTCAACATGATGTAGATGAAACCCAACCGGATTTAGATGACACACCTACTAGTCCGGCTAATAACCCAACTGAACCACAACACCCACCCGTAAAAACACCGACTTTTAATAGACAACCTTCTAAACGCCAAGAAACCTCAATAGTTTGGCAATTTTTTACTCAACTAAGAGATCAAAATAAGGCTCAATGTAAAAATTGTAAGAAATTGTTGGTTCATGAATATACGCGTAGTGGCACAGGTACTTTGACTAGACACATAAGAACACACCCTACTGAAAAAGCTAAATATGACAGATTAAAAGCACAACTAGAGGGGACAAGTGTAGAAAAAGCGGGTAACGCTAGTACAGGTTCTAATCTAGTTCAACCTGGAATAAATACTGTCACCGGAGGTATATTATATTACGATCCAAACAAAGATAGGGAAGAATTAGCAAAGATGGTTACCGTTATGTGTTTACCGTATACTTTTCCTTCTAATCCTAATTTTGTGCATTATATTAGAAAAGTTTTTAATCCTACTTATAAAGGTTGGCCTCGTGCAACGGTTAAGGCCGATATATATAAATTTAAACATGAATACGAACAATATTTGCGGTATTTATTTAGTCATATAACTAATAGAATTTCTATTACCACCGATATTGGTAGAAGTAATAATGATTGTGACTACCTAACTGTTACTAGTCACTAGATTGACGAGGAGTGGATAATGCAAAAACGCATTCTTGCGTATAGAATAATTAACTCCCGTCACACAGGTAAGTTTATCGCTAACACTGTTGGTGATATTTGTAGATATTTCCGCATTAATGATAAAATAATGTCAATTTCTATGGATAATACTTCTAGTAACACTAGTGCAGTAGGCACTCTTACAAACACATTAAATCCTGCATTTAGTAATATATTTCATGTTAGATGTATTTGTCATATTTATCATTTAATTGTCGGTGATGGTATGCGAATTTTAAATGTAGAAATTGAAAAGGTTAGAATGGCTCTTAATTGGCTTTTTTATTCTAACCGCGGAAGTAGACTTAGGGAGTATTATAAAAAATGTGATGAATATGGACTTAGAGAAAGAAAGGTTCCTAAACCTTGCCCCACTAGGTGGAATTATATGTACGAAAGTTTAGTAGTTGCTTACGAATATAGGAACCCTATTAATGCAACGTTCAATGCTCGGGTTGGGGGTGTGGATGATGATGAAATGCTTACAACCCAAGATTGGACTAATGTTAAAACTCTTATAGATTTTTTAGAACATTTTCACACTGCTACAAATATATTTTCCGGACAATATTATCCAACTATTTCTAATTGTCTAGTTTATATTGCAGCATTATGTGGATTATTTGTGGATTATAACGAGGGTGGGCCTATTTATGAACTTGCTATAAATGCAATGAAAGAAAAATTTAAAAAATATTTTTTCCCTATCCCTCCTATTTATGGTGTATCAACAATTTTAAACCCTACAATGAAATTAGGAGGTCCTCATTTTTGGTATACAAATATTTATAACGCTTTAGATCTTACAGTAGAAGAACGTGGTACTCTTGCAGATGCAAAAGCATCAATTAAAATTAATACTCAAATAATTTATAATGCATACCAACAAGCCTTACAAAATTCTAGGCCAATTGTTCCAACCCCTACTTCGTCTACTTCACAGTCGTCCAAAAGAGCCGCGGGCTTGAAGGCACTTAAATCTTGGACGGAGTTTAGGGGTTCTCAAGGAGATAATTTTGACGAATCTTCCCATCTAAATGAGCTTCAAGTTTATTTGTCGCAGGGACTAGAGAAGGAGAATCCAGACGGGAGTTTTGAGCTTTTGGAATGGTGGAAGTTACGGGAAAACATTTTCCTGTTCTTGCAAGGATGACTCACGATATATTATCTATTCAAGCTTCAATAGTTGCATCAGAGAGCGCCTTCAGTCAAGCAAGACTTCAAATAGGAGATCATAGAGCAACTATGAGGGAGAGCTTGGAGAAGTCAGTGCTATTTAGAGATTGGATCCGCTCGGAAAGAAGAAACTTTGGACTTGCAGAATCACAACCGGATGTGGATGACGCTTACGAAGAAATGATTGCGGAGCTTGTTGAGGATGCTGCTTCGCCGTGATGAACAAGCTTCTTTTCCACCACCGCCAACGGAACCCCCTCCAAATCTTGAAGGATTTATGAGATTTGTTAGAGATATGTAGATTGTGTTGTAAATTGTACTTTGGCACATCTTATTTAGTTTTTTTTCTTTTAATGGTGGTATTAGTACCTTGTTGTGCTCATTCCATTGGGGGAGAGAAGATTAATAAAGATATGTCATTTTTAGTAATAAAAATTATTACACAAGTTTTTGATTTATCTCTTAATACAATATATATATCTATTTCATACATATACATATAATATATATACATAATATATATTATATATATACATAACATATAAACTTAATACATATATATAAGTTAAGTTTATATATGTTAAGTATATATATATATTAAGTTTATATAATACTTACCATATATATATATATATATATATATATATATATATATATATATATATATATATATATATATATATATATATATATATATATATATATAACTTAACTTATATATATAACTTAACTTATATATATACTTAATATAAGTACTTAATACATATATATATATATATATATATATATATATATATATATAAATAACTTAACTTATATACTTAACTTATATAAACTTAATATATATATATAGTTAACGTAGATAAACTTAACTTATATACTTAACTTATATAAACTTACTATATATATATACTTAACATATATAAATTTAACATATATAAATACTAAACATATATATACTTAACATACATACATATATATATATATATATATATACATACACTTAACATATATATAGTTAACATATATATACTTATTAAATAATTTTTTTTTTTATTAAAAGCCCACGAAGCCCACGAAGCCCGCCAGGCCCGGACCGCCAAGCCCGGGACCATGTGGGCTTAGGCCCGTCACGGGCCGGTCTTACCCACCAAGCCCACGAAGACCGGGACCGCGAAGACCGGGACCGCCAGACCCGGGACCGTTTAGGACCGGGACCGCCAGGACCGGGACCGCGAGGCCCGTTTAGGCCCGGGACCGGCCCAGAATAGCGGAGAAGGAGAAGCACTGTTTGTGAGGGGTCGTCCTCAAAATCAAACGAGGAATAGGAAAGGAAGATCTAAGTCAAGATCTAAACCCAGCAAAGATGAATGTGTCTTTTGTCGAGAAAATGGGCACTGGAAGAAAGACTGTCCGAAGTTGAATAATAAGGCCAAACATAACAATGGAAAGGCCATTATGGATTCAAATGTAGTTGATTGTGATGATTCGGATTTCTCATTAGTTACAATGGAGCCGTCAACGTCATCAGACATATGGTTGATGGACTCGGCTTGTAGCTATCATATGTGTCCCAACAGGGATTGGTTTGTGGACTTTCAAGAAGGAGAATATGGAGTCGTCCAAACAGCGGATAACAACCCTCTTACCTCATATGGAATTGGTTCAATACGATTGAGGAACCATGATGGAATGATCAGAACATTAACAGATGTTCGATATGTACCGGGTTTGAAGAAAAATCTCATCTCTGTGGGAGCCCTAGAATCAAATAGGGTTCAAAATTATTGCAGAATATGGAGTGATGGGAGTATGCTCCGGTGCACTAGTGGTAATGAAGGCCAATCGGAAGAACAATAATATGTACCATTATCTCGGTAGTACAGTTATTGGGACAGCGACAGTGACGTCCAGTGACAACAAAGAGGCAGAAGCAACCAGGTTGTGGCACATGCGCTTGGGACATGCTGGAGGAAAATCCTTGAAAAGTCTATCAGATCAAGGATTGTTGAAAGGGTTAAAGGCTTACAATTTGGAGTTTTGCGAGCATTGTGTTAAAGGGAAACAGACAAGGGTTAAATTTGGTACAGCAATCCATAATACTAAAGGCATTTTGGATTATGTACACTCTGATGTTTGGGGTCCTTCCAAAACACCTTCATTGGGTGGGAAGCACTATTTTGTGACTTTGTTGATGATTTTTCCCGAAAAGTATGGGTGTATGCAATGAAGAGTAAAAATGAAGTGCTGGGAATTTTTCTCAAATGGAAGACGATGGTGAAGAATCAAACGGGCAGGAAGATCAAGTGTATTCGCACAGACAATGGAGGTGAATACAAAAATGATCATTTCAATAAGGTCTGTGAAAATGATGGCATCGTCCGACACTTCACTGTCAGACATACACCATAATATAATGGAGTGGCAGAACGCATGAACCGGACCTTGCTGGAGAAGGTACGGTGTATGTTGTCCAATGCTGGCTTGGGCAAAGAATTTTGGGTTGAGGCAATTACATATGCATGGCACCTCATTAATCGCTTACCATCTGCTGCTATTGATGGCAAGACACCATTTTGAAAAATGGTATGGAAAGCCTGCTGTAGATTATGACTCTTTGCACGTATTTGGCTCAACTGCATATTATCATGTGACGGAGTCAAAATTGGATCCAAGGGCAAAGAAGGTTATTTTTATGGGGATTACTTCTGGAGTCAAAGGACATCGCTTATGGTGTCCTATGACAAAGAAAGTAATATTCAGCAGGGATGTTACATTCGATGAATCTTCTATGGTAAACAAGGTAACAAATGAAGATACCAAACAAGATGATGGTGCTTCTAAGCAGGTGGAGTTTGAGGGAAAATTTATTTTTCCTACACAAGAAGCATAGGAGGAAACAAATGAAGATTATCCTCTGGAAGGAGAGCCAGTAGAGGAGATTCCAACTCGGGAACCTCAACAACAACTTGAATTAATAGCAATCAGCAGGCCAAAAAGAAAAATTATGAAACCTGTTCGTCTCATAGAGAGTTGCTTGTGCAATCGCAATTGCAGCTGATGATGTTCCCACCACTTATAAAGACGCAGTCCAAAGTTCCGAAGAAGATAAGTGGAGGATTGTCATGAATGATGAAATACAGTCCCTTCATCAGAATCATACATGGAGATTGGCCAATCTCCCGAAGGGAAAGAAAGCAATTGGGTGCAAATGGGTATTTGCAAAGAAAGAAGGATTTCCTAACCAAGAAGATGTTCGCTACAAAGCAAGATTGGTGGCCAAAGGATATGCTCGAAAGGAGGGAATTGATTACAATGAAGTATTTTCTCCAGTTGTAAAACATTCCTCCATTCGAATTATGTTGGCTTTGGTGGCACAATTGGATTTGGAACTAGTTCAGATGGATGTAAAAACTGCGTTTTTATATGGAAACTTGGAGGAGGAAATCTACATGACTCAGCTAGAAGGATTCAAAGTTGTTGGAAAGGAAAATATGGTTTGCAAACTTGAAAAATCGTTGTACGGGTTGAAACAATCTTCTAGACAATGGTACAAACGATTTGACAAGTTTATGTTGCAGCAAGGGTACAAGAGAAGCAAATACGATCATTATGTGTATTTGCGCAAGCTTAAAAATGGTTCCTTTATATATCTTCTCCTACTATATGTTGATGATATATTGATAGCTTCCAAGAATTCGGAAGAAATTGATAAGTTGAAGATTCAACTGAAGAAGGAGTTAGAGATGAAGGATCTGGGTGAGGCGAAGAAAATTCTTGGCATGGAGATAATAAGAGATAGACGTTCAAAGAAACTCTGTTTATCTCAGAAAGAATATTTGAAGAGAGTACTACAACGTTT
Organism: Nicotiana noctiflora; assembly: GCA_032618575.1. Classification (NCBI taxonomy): domain Eukaryota; kingdom Viridiplantae; phylum Streptophyta; class Magnoliopsida; order Solanales; family Solanaceae; genus Nicotiana; species Nicotiana noctiflora. Next base: position 98,449 of record JASVEL010004821.1, read on the forward strand.
TGGCATAGATGACAAGACTAAGCCGGTTAGTACTCCACTTGCTCCCCATTTTAAGCTAAGTACTACTATGTCGCCATTGGATGAAGCTGAACGAGAGTATATGTCAAAGGTACCATACGCAAATGATGTTGGTAGCTTGATGTATGCAATGGTTTGCACGAGACCCGACATTTCACAAGTTGTTAGAGTTATTAGCAGATATATGCACAATCCGGGAAAGGAGCATTGGCAAGCTGTGAAGTGGATTCTATGGTATATTCATAATACTGTAGATGTCGGGTTAATTTTTGAGCAGGAAGACAATCAGTCTGTAGTTGGATATTGTGACTCGGATTTTGCGGGTGATCTCGACAAACGAAGATCAACTACTGGTTATGTGTTTACTTTTGCAAAGGCACCAGTTAGTTGGAAGTCTACTTTGCAGTCAACAGTTGCTTTGTCTACAACAGAGGCAGAGTACATGGCTATTACAGAGGCTGTGGAGGAGGCAATTTGGCTTCAAGGATGCTAAAGGAGCTTGGCGTTGAACAAAAAGGTATCACAATTTTTTGTGATAGTCAAAGTGCTATTCAATTAGCGAAGAACCAAGTTTATCATGCAAGGACGAAGCACATTGATGTTCGGTATCACTTCGTACGAGAAATCATAGAAGAAGGTGGAGTCACGGTGAAGAAAATTCATACTACGGAGAATCCTGCTGATATGCTGACAAAGGTGGTTACTGCGATCAAGTTTCAACATTGTTTGAATTTGATCAACATTGTTGAACACTGACCATTGAAGATGAAGACACAACCAAAATTTGTTATAGAGAGAAAATTGAAGATGTGGAATTTTTGCCAAGGTGGAGATTTGTTGAATTTGTCAAAAATTTTCATCCCACATCGGTGGGGAGCATGTAGTGGGTAGGATTTTTTCCTATAAAAGAAGGCCTAATGTTTATGATTTAAACACACCTCTCATTTGCCTTCTTATCTTCTTAAGACATTTGTATCTTCTCTCTTTAGTATTATTTTACTTGTATTTGGAGTGGAATAAAATATTGGTTGTATCCGATGAGTAGGCAAAATTAGCCGAACCTCGTAAATTCTGGTGTTCCTTTATATTGTTGCTTTATTGTCTTATATATTATTTGGTGGTTGCCATAATTTTTGGTATAGTAGTTGTGACTCATTCACACTATATACATTTGGCTTCCGCAACATGTATAATATAACCATTACCATCTATGCTGGATTGCTGGTAAGTAGCTGGAACTGTCTCTGTTGCTGAATCTGTTACATAGTGTTCTCCTCGTCACTTGTTTGCATCGAGATGTTTTAAGTGTTTTTCTACATTTATAATAATGTAGGGCGATAATGTCTTTTTATTGCTGTTAGGAGCTATGATTTTCTTTATCTTCATCTTTTGCTGCTCGAATATGAGAATCTGTACATATTATCTATTATATCCAATTATGTGAAATTGAAGGAAGCTCTTATTCCATAAATTATAAGGAAAGCTCCACGAGTAAAAGAAAAATATCGCGTAGGGGTTTTGTTATCAATTGAAGTCCTTCTGAAGGTACATCACTTGCGACTGCTTATGCGTCTGTCGTGATGACTTGAACCAAGTAGATTCTAGGTAGAAGTGGTCCTTCAACTGACTTATTGAGGAAATAAAAAATCAGTGATCGATCCCTCTAAATTGACATCATTCTGATTGGAGAATATTTCTCTGTCTGTCTGAGCTTTAAGCTTTACATGCACATTTTCATGGATCCGTGCTGACACTTATTATGATAAACTTCATGGAGGTCCATCCATGGAAATCGACATCCCGGGAGATGCTTGATCTTTATAAAATTGTCAATGTTGCAAGAACCAGTTCGTAGTTTGTGCTCAGGAGATGCTGAGTGGTTGAGACAATGGTATAGTAACCTGAAGATCTCCAGGTTAGAATTGCAGCTATTAATATTTTAATGTGGCCTAAGTTGGTTCTCTATATATTTGTATCTTATCTACGAGCACAAGAATTGACTTTTCTTGTTTGAAAATGAATGTTCTAATCAAAGGATGTATGCTAAAATTTTCTCTTTTTCATAATAAATTGAGCCAAGTTTTTGCACATAGTTTCTCCTTTTTCATTTCCTTTTATGGCGACCATCAAATTATACGCATGTTATGTGACAGTATAGGTATAAATTGTGATTACGCGCTTGTGTGCAATATACAAGTTCCTCCTTTCTTGCATATAAAGTTATAATCATATGACCTAATAAACCCTCCCCTCATTTTTTGATGGAACACATTGTTGTGTTATCTCATTTCGTTTCCTTTTGGTTTCTTTTGTTTGTCCTTTTGCCATACTTGAATTTCAGCATCTCAGAAAATGAGTCGCAGGATTTCTTTTCTTTAAACAGAGCTGACATACAGGTCACAACAGTAGGCAGAAAGAGTTATTAATATAGAAAAATGACTCATTCCCCACCCCAGTAAACAACACTGTTCTGTTTTCTTCTTTATCCCTATCTCTTTGGCCTTTCCCCTCTCGTAATTTTGTGGTTGGATTCCTGGCCTGACTCTGATCTTTGACACTCGTTAAAAATCATACTAATAATTCTTTTCATTACTGATATATTATTGTTTTAGCAGCAAAGCAATCTGTAAATCATCCTTAAATCATCAGAATCTGCAACTTTATTAGTAGTACTGCACAGTCAAAAGAAGCTTCTCTACAATGAGGTTCATACCATTTCTTTTTACTAGACAACAAGTCAATGATACTCCCTCCGTTTCAATTTATGTGAACACATTTGACTGGGCACGGAGTTTAAGAAAAGAGAAAAGACTTTTGATCTTGTGGTGTAAAATGAGCCACATTTATTTTGTATGGCTATAAATCATTGCATAAAGATAAATTGTTTTCAAATAAGGAAATGGGTCATTCTTTTTAGCGCGGACTAAAAAAAAAAAGTTCACATAAATTGAAACGGAGGGAGTATATATTTCTCGCAAAATGATATCTCTTCCATTCTATTTTTTGTGACACTTCCATTTTTAGTATGTCACAGAAAGATGTCACATTTCTATATTTAGAAATTATTTAATCGTATGAGTATCATCTTCACTTTACAAGAAATAACATTTGATCTAAAAGTCACCTTATTATGTGGAGGCATTTCATTGTTGGTAGGAGTGTTCATAAAAACCCGAAAAACTGAACCAAACCGAAAACCAAATCAAACCGATCAAAAAAATCGATATTTTTTTGTTTGATTTGGTTTTGATTTTGAATTTTAAAAACTGATCAAATGTGTTTTGGTTTTAATCAGAAAAAAACAGAACCAAACCGACTGTAGAAGTAGCTATTTCAAATTTATTATTACACACACTATATATATATATATATATATATATATATATATATATATATATATATATATATATGTGTGTGTGTGTGTGTGTGTGTGTGTGTGTATTATTACACAAAGTTTCAAAAATTTTATGGTAAATGTTAATAGTTTGCACTTTTAATCTAGTTCTTTACCTTTACATTCTAGTTTGATTGGTAGTTTTCTTTTGTTTAGTGTATGAATCGATTTTGTATTAAAAATAACATATTTTTAATTGAGTCCTTAAATTATTCATCACTATTTGATTCAATTATCATCAATATATCTTGGTAAATAGTAGATTTCTCAAAGTGCAATTGATTTGATAGTGTTGAATATGTGTTTGGTAGTGTATGTCTTATATTTAAGAAAAAACCGACAAATAACCGAAAAAACTGAAAAACCAACATAAACCGAATCAAGAAAAACAGACTTAATTGGTTTGGTTTGGTTCTAATATTTGAAAAATCGACTTACTTGGTTTGGTTTCTCTTTAGGAAAAAATCGATCCAAACTGAACCATGAACACCCCAAATTGTTGGTAGTAAGGATCACTTTGATATTTTTAACTTATGTGTCAATTTTTTAAAATAAATTTCTTAGTACATTACCGTCATATAAAATGATATGACAAAATATGGGAAGAAGGAAGTATAATAATATTCAGGTATTAACCAACAAAACATTTAAAGAAAAGAAAGTAACAAGAAGGCTCCATATCTGAAGCAACAACAAAAACTAGTGAAAGGAGAGAATCTTCCCTTTTTGCCCTTCTCTTTTCGCATTGTATAGGTTATGGCCCATAGCCAGAAAAGGTGACCCTGCACCACACTCCACAGTCTCTCTTGATATGCTCAGAACATGAATCTTTTTTACTACTATTATTTAATCTGTCCTCCCAAGTTGTCCAACCTTGCAAAAACAACACATCTGTCTCTAACAAGAATAAAAAAATCAAATACTTAGTAATATCAATTACCAATTTCTTACACGGTCACCTTCAAGTCTGTAATAACAATCATGGTACAATAATATATGTGCATTTTACTATACACACAATAAATTTAACTGTCGGCATAAGACCCAAAAAAAATGGTTTAACTTGAAAGAAATTAAAATTAGTAAAAGTGTTGCTGCACTGGCAATGGCCAAAAATTGGTCTGATCTTCCACATTGGTAAACATGTTGCAAAATCCTTCTTCATTGACAGTTTGGTCTACTTTATAAGCTGTTGGAAAAACATCATGGTTATTGAGTGGACTGTTTGTTGATGATGTTCTTGTTGTGGTTCCAAGATTTACGTCTATAGTACTGTTGTTCTCATCGCCACTTCCATTGTTGTTCCAATTACATCCTTCGTTTTCCTTGTTCAGATTAAACAATATTGGTGCTGTACCTCCAGCTGATTCTCGGTTTCCCAGACTCAATAACTGCAGCTGACCACCAGAATCATCAATGCCAAACATAAACTATTAAAACCTTGGGAATTGTGTGTGAGTAGGGACCCAAAAATAAGTGTGTAATTAAATAATAATAAAAAAATTCAATTTGTTTTTACTTTTTTACGCTTATGTGCATATTCTTAAAAAAAACGGAGAAGGGCCTAAATTGCCCCTCAACTATCAGATTTGGTCTAAAAATGCCCCTCATCCACCTATCGGGCCAAATATGCCCTCTGTTAATATTTTTGACTCACAAATGCCCTTTAAGTTAACGGAAGGACACGTGTCATCCTCTTATTGGTGCATTCTAAATATTTCATAATTAATTAAAAAGACACATTATTCATACCTGAAAAATAAATAAAAATTTTCTAAAATACTTACAAAAGTTTTTTACTAAAATAAGATTTTTTTCCAGTTTTTAACTTTTGTAAGTATTTTAGAAAATTTTTATTTATTTTTCAGGTATGAATAATGTGTCTTTTTAATTAATTATGAAATATTTAGAATGCACTAATAAAAGAATGACACGTGTCCTTCCGTTAACTCAAAGGGTATTTGTGAGCCAAAAACATTAACAGAAGGGCATATTTGGCCCAATAGGTGGATGGGGGGCATTTTTAGACCAAACCTGATAGTTGAAGGGCATTTTAGGCCCTTTTCCGTAAAAAAAATTATCTCTCATTACATTAACTTACTAAGATTTAATATTTTCTTAATAAGCGTGTTAAAAATAAATTGAACGCTTATTATGGACCGGATGGAGTATGGTTTTGTCAACTCATTAAACAATCATTTAATCAAGAATTACTCATTTGACTAAATAGTCCTTTGCCTATCCACAAAATGAGAAACAATTATTGAGATACTTCCATACAATTTTACAGCATCATTTATTAAAACAATGGCAGATTTGAAAGAAACACAATAAACGTACGTTCTTGATTTTCTAATAAATTGATTTCTTGCTTTGGAATAATATGAATTACATGAAAACCATTTATGGGACTGGATCCAAAATTTTAATAGTTTTGTGGATATTTTATTGGTGAGAGAGTGAGGAAGATGTATATCTAATTTAACCATACTTAAATACTAGTTGTATAACGCCAATGATCAAATACTAGAAACCAAATTAAACCTAAACTAATTTCAGGTAAAAAATATCTAAAAATGCAATATGGAGTGAGTTTCCCAAATAGCCTGCCCTAAGCAGGATCCAAAGATGTTGAAGTCAAATTCTAGTCTGAATATAAAAGTCAAGTTCAATAGTGTTAGGTACCTCAGAGTGAAGTTTTTTGTTTAGAGTCTTGAGTGCATCATTATCAGCCTTAAGCTTATCACACTGTCTCTTCAAGATTTCGTAATCTTTCTCCAATTGCTTAGTTTTACACCTAGCTCTTCTGTTCTGGAACCAAATTGCAATCTGCCTTGGTTTCAACCCTAAAGCTCTAGCCAGTTGCATTTTCCTCTCAGGCTCAAGTTTGTTCCCCATCTCAAAACTTCTCTCAAGTGCCTTCACTTGTTCCAAATTCAGCCTCCTCTTCTTCTCCCCAAGTAAGTGTGAAGAGCCATCATCATCAGACATGTCATCCTCCACTCTCGATTCTTGATTATGATCAAATGACATTGCTCTCCTCATTAACAACGGTGAAATTCCTGCATATAAATTTGTCATATTCCTACTATTATATATATATGCTAGCTAGTTCACATAGTGGTAGATCTAGACTAGACACCGTGATGCAGTATGAAATGAACCTATCATTTTTTTATACGAAGCTTATAGATATGTATGTGAAATTAAAGTCAGTAAAATTAAAATGAATATAAAACTCATAATTTAGAAAATGTATTTGGTTTAATGTGTGGAAAAGATTATAAAGAGCAGCTAGCTCTCTAGCAAAAATCTTGGATTCATCAAAAAAAAAATACATAGAGATAAACTGAGAGAGATAGAGAACCTTGAAATTCTTGATGAGGAGGACAAGAAGAGGGAAAGACATGACTAGGGAAGGAGGAAGGGAGATCATCATTAGCTACTTCAAAATCAAGAGAATTAGTTTCTGGTGCAAATGCCATGGTACCTGTACTACTAAAAAGCATGTTATCTTATGCACAAAGTAAACCAATTAAAGTCATATATATCTTCTTTTTTTTGAGGTGTACTTAATTAATAAGTCAAGAGGTGTAATGGGGAGGAGAGGTTTTGAAGTGGGAACATGGAAGGTGACAAGGGGGGAACATTAACATGGGGTGGCAAGATGGCAAGACTGGCCAGCCAGCGAAGTTCATAAATTATTTTTTGTTAACAAATTAACAACACATAACGTGAAATGTTATTATTAAATTTATTATCACCACAAATATTCTCCTTACTTGCAATGTGATGCCCTTGTATTTTTCCTATGACTTGCGCTTTAGGTATCTATATAACAACTAACAAGTCCAACTTTTTTAAAGCGCTACGTACTACTTCCTCTTCGGTCCAAAATAAGTAATTTTTTGGATGTTTTCACATATATTAAGAAAGTCATCTTTTAGCATTAATTAGCAATAAAATTGACCATTTTAACCTTACTATCTCACATAAACACTCCTAACACATATTCCAACACTATTTACTCCAAGGACAATGTCGGAAAAATATCATTAAGTCATTCTTGAAATCCGAAAAAATCACTTATTTTGGATCACAAGAAAAATGCCAAAAAATCACGTATTTTGGACCGGAGGGAGTATATACAATGTCTATATGTATTTAAGATGTAAACTCTCTAGGCTAGAGCTATATGCACTCTAGTTGGCTCAAAAGTTAAAAGTGTACTTTTAGAGCTAGAAAATAATAAAGAATATGGAAAGGTAAATCGTAATCAAATATAATAAGTTTAGAGATGTAAGAATGATAACTATGCTATAGGTCTAATATTATAAGATGATATTATGAATTCAAAAAATGTTGTTTGTTAGAAGCAAGAGATAGAGAGAGAATTAGAGAGTTGTATTATTCAATAATAATACTGATCGCCTTTACAATGGGAATGTCCCCTTTATATAAGAGGATGCCTTCTTTAAAATAATAATAAAAATACCAAACGTGGTCGACATCCTCCTAGCGAGGAGGCCTGGTTTTCAACGATATCGCATTCGTTCTTATATCCGAGTAAGGGCCGTACCCTTACTGTAGCAGATATACGCTTACTAGGCGTTCCCTCCGGCGTAGAGGCAGCCAAATTTGACTCCATACATACTCCACAAAGTCAATTTGATTCAATGTTCAAGATTAGTAGTTTTAACAACGTTATTGTATTTTTAATGAGAGAAATATATATAAGCTACCCTCCATGAATTCAACATCAACTTCCGAAAGGAAATTTACTGAATTTGAGGTCATGTTTGGTTTTAAGTAAAATGTATTTTCGTAAGTGATGTTCTTTGATACAATTAGGTGAATTGAATCGAATGATAAGATGATCAGCTGCCGCAAAATCTGAAGAAGGCATGTGACTGGGCCATCTTTTTTTTAAAAAAAAGTTATTTATATATATATGTGTATACTACTTGCAAGTCCCAAATTACTCGCAATAGGTTGATGCCTTTCCATGAAAAAATAGGAACAGCTAAGAGCCGCCATTACCAAAATTTGGATTTTCCTTTTTTTTTTCTTTTCTTTTGAATCTCTAAATATCAGAGTAGTTATTTTTCTTGATTAATTATAACCACGGTTGATACTTATACGGAACAGCAAAAAAGAACAAAGCAATTTAAAATACACACAGACAGAGAGAGAGTGTGTGTATTATCTCAAATCTCTTTAATTTGCTGCCTGTAATATGGAGTAATATACTTACTTGTACAAACACTTAACATACAATTAGAACTTCTTCTTTTTTCCATTTTTGATTAGGTGTTCCGTACTTACTTTTCCACTTTGAAGTCCCACTATCTGAATTCGCACTGAGTTTTTCATGTTATTTTCAATTGGACTGGGACATTGCAAAGTGAGAAATAAAGAAGGCAGAGAAAGGAAGGAAAGTGGAATCTTGTGATGTGGGGAAAAAGGATTAAAAAGAGTGCGATGAGCAGTGAGAGTGTGGTGGTCAAGTACGACGACCTATCACCTGATAAACCCCAGAGAGTTGAGGTGCCTCTTTCTCGCACATTTTCCTATCAATTTTTGGCACTGAAAGAAAGGCTGTTTTATCTTGGTAAAATTTAGAGTTCGGAACCTAGTATTGTATTATTGGATTCAAAATACATTAATAAGTGTAAAAAAGAAAAAGTTATATATTTATATATAACGTTCAAATACAAGATACTGTATTTTAATGGTAACTTTTTCTGTTAAGGTATAACATCTTGTTTTTAGATGCTATGCTAACTGACCATTTGACATAGTGGATTGCTCATCTCCATTGTGGACGTAGGTCAGTTGACCGAACCACGTTAAATGTTTGTATCTCTTTTGGTAGATTTCTCTCTATTGTATGATTTATCGTCGTTGAATGTCTGCTTTGCTGTTTTCCGCATGACACCTAATTTTTTCGATCCTAATACCCCCTCCAACCCCATTGCTCGTGATTAAAAAAAAATAGTGGGCCCCTCCTGTCATACAAAACGAGAAGAATATAGGTCCCCACATCGTAGTGGAGCATTGTATTATTGTGATTTAACTGCATCGTTTTCAAATTTTCATACAAAACACTCACAACATCGAGGTATTTCGATTTATTTTATGTCGAAACTTGTATAACAATATATATTAGTTGATTGAATATGTTTCAGTGTTATTTTGTGTTTTATTTGTAAAATTAGTATGTTATATTTATCCAGATTTAGATTAATGTGTTCTAAAATAAATGTAAAATTTAGATTTACTTGTTTATGGTAGTATCCGAATTTAGATATTAGTGTTTCTATATCGTTTTGTGTATTATTAGAGAAACTAATATGTTATATGTATTTTTGTGAATTTTATGTGATTAAAATATATTTGTTGTTTACATTTAGTTTATTTATTAGTGTGGTAAAATGTAAAAACTTTTCGTGTAGTTAATCGTATAGTATTTTAGCGTAGAATTCCTATAGTTTAAGTATTTCTTATACTGGTAGATGAAGATATATACTTTGTACAATTAAATAATCAAATATTGAGTTTGACACACATAAATATTCATGATAGTTTGGTGCTACTGGGTCTCAAATACCGATCCTGGAACCCAATAGGTATATATATTTAAGAATTTAAATTATAAAACAAACACACACGAAAAATAATCAAAATATTAAGTTTGACACACATAAATATATTCATGACAGTTTGGTGCTACCGGGCCTCAAATATCGAGCCTGGAGCACATATATATATATATTAAATTTGACACACATAAATATTAATCATAGTTTGGTGCTACTGTGCCTAATATATCGAGTCTGGAACCCAATAGGTATATATATTTAAGGATTTAAATTATAAAACAAATACACACAAAATAATCAAAATATTAAATTTGACACACATAAATATTCATGATAGTTTGGTGCTACTGGGCCTCAAATATCGAACCTGGAATCCAATAGGCATATATACTTAAGAATTTAAATTATAAAACAAACACACACATATATATATAAGAATTTAAATTATAAAACAAACACACATAAAATAATCAAAATATTGATTTTGACACACATAAATATTCATAATAGTTTGGTGCTATTAGGCCTCAAATATCGAGCCTGGAACCCCATAGGTACATATATTTTGTTCAATTAAATAATAAACATATAATTAATGTTGTTGAATTTACAGTTGACGACATGGACACGCTGCCTATACATCCCCGCCCTTACTCTCATGAGCTATTAGTACTTCAGGGCGATCATAGGTCTGCCCATATATGGGAAGGAGAGTTACTGTCCCAAACTCTCTACCCTAGGAGAGTGGACAACCTGTGGGATTTTTAGGCCCAAAGATCTCCACGAGCGTGTATTCCATCGCTCCAGGCTACGGGATTCTATAGGATTATTAAGATCGGGCAGATACAGGTTGACATGGATTTGATCATGGTGTTGATTGAGCGGTGGCGACCGGAACATACACTTTTCACCTGCCCATTGGCGAGGC